>OX276338.1:34947418-35226426 GCA_946251815.1 Dasysyrphus albostriatus | reverse complement strand
ATGAGATCTTTAAAAATAAATATTCAATATTTTCTTAATCACTTCACATTAAAATATAATTTCTTTACCAACAGATCGCGGAACAAAATAAACGCAAACCACTTGAACTTTACACAAATAAAAATTGATCGAATTCAACTGTTCGAACTCTTCTGAGACAAAGCACAAAGAGGGTGACGGAACAGAAACGATCATGTGGGCTGTGGTTGTGTAGGTGGAAAGAACAATATGTGGGGTGGCTGTGTAAGAGTTTTGGGGTGCATATGAATAGTTTATGGTCTATGCAGGTGCAAATGGAGTTTGAATTTGCTTTGGGTTTTTACGGTAAAATCTCAGTGCCGGTGGTGTTCACATTGAACTGAAAAAGAGCCTGATGACACGATTCTTTTTTTTTTTTTTCGGTCGTTTCTTGTTTCTTCTAAGATGCCAGTTAAGAGGCCTCTGCCCAAAACTTCGAACTCAGATTCGAAGATCGGAACTTCGAATAAAAATAAAAGCAAAAAAGCCACTCTGCATGAGAGAAGGAAAAAGGCAAACGATACACAGAGTTATAAGAGTAGGTAATATACACACACAAGCTTCTTTTTTTTGCTTGCTTGTTTTTTTAGTTTGCATTGCCTTCTGTATCTGTATGTGATATGTGTTTACTTATTGGCATGTACGTTTTACGTTTTCGTTGTGTTTTAGGTATGAAATATTGGGTTGTTATTTTTTCATTCCTAGCGAGATCGTGGAACATTTGAAAAACGAAAAATATATTTTCACTACATAAATGGAAAATTGGTGATGTTGACCTTGAATCGTATTTATCTAGAGTTATTGTTGTAGCAGGTAGATGCATTATGCTTTACTGTTTTTACTGAAATTTCAAAGTTAGTTGGCAACATATTGTATTTTTGCTTTTGTTAGGTATTCGACATTTTGATAAACTAAAGAAAACTTATTGGAAGGAAAAAATACAAACTTTTTTTAATTAAGTTTTTTATCCAATTTAATTCACTGCAATTTTGTGGTAGATACATAGTCACTTCGGGGCTATCGTCGTCGGTCGGCTGCGCTATGCCAATTTATGTAGGAATATGATAGGTATATGTAAGCATATGCCTAGGTACCTAGTATTTATATATGAGGGTGGTCCTATAAGTACCTACTTAGTCGTGGCGATTTATTTTTCAATATTGACCCAGCGATGCTCCAACTTCTTTAGCACGTCTGAAAAATACGCTTTCTTGAGGTTTGCAAAGTAGGCCTCCGTAGCGGCGATGACCTCATCATTTGACTGAAATCTCTGCCCTGTGAGTGAGAAGTCGTACGGGCCACGGGGCCAAATCTGGATAATACGGTGGATGGGGCAGCAGTTCGTAGCGCAATTCGACTAATTTGGTATAGTAAAATACCATAGGTATTAAATACATACTTACCTAGTTTCTTTTATGTTTTGATTATTTTGCTGTCATATAAAATACGTGACTAGGTATACATACCTAACTAGGTAGGTGATTTTTTGAAATCCCCCCACAACCTTGCTTCGCTCTTTTATCATGTCTCTATATCGAAAAAATAACCGTAATGACTTGGATGAAATCTTCAGAGTTGATTGTGTGAGCAAGAAAAAACTTTAGATTTTTTTTTATTAACATCCGCCCACTTTATATATCTTGAATTTTATAAACCGGCTCTAAAGAGTATTGTAGGCATCAAAAATAGTTTGTATGAGTTAGGAAAAAATGAAGTTAGCTTTTTAAATCCACCCACAGCATCGCACTACTTTTATCGTTTTTAAGAAAAAGAAATCCGCGCACTGCCACCCCGATTTTTAAATCTTGATTTCTCAGAAATGGTACCAGAGATTACCAAAGGTATCAAAAATATTTTGTATGCGTAAGAAAAAAACGTAGGTTGTTTTTTTGGGATCCACCGACAACCACGTCCACTTTTATAGAAATGCATTGAAAACATCTTTGAAAATCTGGATGAAATGTTCAAAGTTGATTTGTGTTAGCAAGACAAAATTTTATACATAAACATTTTTTTTATCAGAATTCACCCGCTGCCATGCACACTTTTTATAACTTGGATAAAATACTACACATAAATTATGTATGCGGTTGGTCGCATTATTTTGGTTAATGTTTAAAAATAAAGGTAAAATGGTTGCCTATCGAATAAGATCACTGAAGGGACTGATACGGGAAAATTGGCAAATATTTTTATGAAAAAAAACAAGTATTTTTACCCTCCTTTTGTTGAGATTTTCATAACATTGAATTTATCGTTAATTTTGAAGGTATAGGTACAATTTGCATTTTCATTTAAACTTTGTAAAAAGGTAAAACGAAATGATAATTGACGACCCGAACAAAACTTTTGTCGCGAAAATGACCCATCATCATCATAAGGAAGGAAAAGACATAAGGAAGAACAAAAATCCTTATAAGAATCCATCAACATCCTTATTTACATTTGCTTTTGCACTTTCAGTTTTATTATAAAAAGTTAATAAAAATTGAAAAGTTCAAGTAAACTAGTGAAAGCAAACTTTTGCTTCAACAATTTTCTGATATAATAACCCCTATATATAAGAAGAAGCAATAAGGACAAACAAAAAAGATCTCCATACATGTGTAGGATTTACCATCAAATTTTTTGTTCAGATTTTCTTGTGCACATTCACATTTATTAAGAAAAATTATTGAAAACTGAGTGTTGATTTTTTTACTACATGTATGTATATGTTGGTATTATTGCCAGTGTTGGACTCGTGCATACAAAAATTTGAGATAAAAATAGTTAAACATGACATACCGATGATAGAGAACACGAAAAAAGTGGGTGGCACAGTTCTGTCTGTCTGTTCCTCGACCTACAGCCTAAACCAATCGATTTTATTCAAATTTTGAACTAAAAGTTTTTTTATTATTCCCTAGAGGGGAAATTGAAATTTTATTATCTCCAAAAATAACGCTACCTGCCTGCCAAACATCCCATAAGGAAAATTTCAAGTCTCTTAAAACCCACTCCAACGATTTTGACAAAAAAACCAGTGTACTTATCATTATATTTGTATGGGCTACTTTCTCGATAGAAAAATGGTTACTTTTATTAACCGTACATGCCATATAATGGTTTTTTGACTTTCAATATTCTCATTAACAGCTCAGCTGATTTCAATCAAAACTTTTATACAAAAGCTCCTTTAGAATTTCAATAGTACTAAAGACGAAAATTTGAAAAAAATTGGATTTAAAAAAAAATATGGGTATGAACCAAAATTAAAACCATTTTACAGTTCCAATTTCGATTTCCAAATAGAAGTTTATGGTATTTTTCGTCTTCCTTCCTTTACATATCCTATTTTTATAATTGATTTATATGACACACATTTTTTACCCCAGTTTATTTTTACTGTATTTGATGTGTGCTCGGGGGAAAAAAACTGTGTCTATGTTCTGTAACTGTCTAGAAAATTGGTTGAGAAACGTTGAAAAATTAAACAAAAATCATGTAGATATGTTGTTTCAAATTTCATTGATACTCTGCCTATTTTATTGCTGCAACAGTAACAGAACTTAGGCACAAAGCTGCTAAATTGAAATTAGATGTTGGCTGTTGAATGTCAAATTAAGTTGCGAATTTATATGCAGAACAACGTTTGCCGGGTTACCTAGTTTCACTTTAAATATATAATTATACCTATACAGATCAATAAACTTTTACTCAAAAAGCACAAGTAAATTCTTCGAGTTTAAATGTGAGTAGGTAGGTACCATTAATTTACTGTCCTAAAATAGGTATACCTATAGGAACCTTCCTCCAAAAAGCAAATTCTTATCTAAAAACAAATCAACTAAATCTGGCTTTCTCCCAACTACAAATATATAAATAAATCTAGACAAATAGTTACCTACAAGGTACATAAAAACATTTCTGAAATTTATTTATTATTAACATTATTAAAGAATTAAAATCCGTACATAGGTTATTAGTAACGTAAAAATATGTTTCTTTGCACTTTGCACGCTCAGCAAAAAATGACAGAAAGAAACAACCGAGACCAAGTCTAGCATTGCAATCATAACAAAGAAATATATTCTCGATCCTCATACGTGAAAACAGAGAAATCCTTCAAAGAAAAAACTTTCCTTGAAACCTTCCATCATATACTTATGTACATACATACATATTTATTTTGATGACCTACAAAAACTCTCAAAAGAAATAAGAACAGAAAAAAGAAAATCTTTCCAAGGATCGAGACGATCGACAACCTGCAAGTGTACCTACACAACCGCGCGGTAGAGCAAAAATTAAGACAAAAAAACCACCACCATTCATAAAATTCATTCCCAGCAAAAAAAAAAAAAACAAATTCATACCCAAATACCAAAAACTAATATCAAAACCAGGCACAAATATCATCAAGCATAAGCCACCAACCACTCTCATTTTATTTCTTTTCCTTCTACACCCATCTGCCTAAGCCATACACACAAATACCGACTCTCCTTTCATATTGGTTATACTTTTTTTTGTTTATTTTCCAACATAAAAAAGGTATCTTCGAAAAAAGCCATCTTGTGGCGAATATGTTAACTAATAACTGCCAATTTAATAAAGTAACGACTTTTGATTGAAAATAAAGACTTTTATAAATTGTACTATTTTGCAATAATTGGTTACTTTTTGGCATTTCTTTTGTATTGAAACAATTTTAGAAAACATATTTGTCATTTGGGGAAAGTTTTGTTATTGTTTTTATATAATTACACATTCAAAAATGCATTAGAAAATTACCAATTTTGATGTTTTTAAAGAGATCATTATTCAAAAATAGAGCCCAAACTTAAAAATCCACTCCGACGATTTCCTAGCTCTGTTCATTAGCTTTAAAATTACGTAAATATAATATGTGTTTTCCACTTCAATTTCTCAGAACCGTTGTTGAAGCTAAGCAGTTTTGAGTATTTTTCCGAAAGAAGTTACCAAAATATTAAAATAAAGTAAAAAAAAAGTGAAAAAAATAAAAAAGTGGCTCGACGTTTTTCTAGTTTAAATGTCATTCTTTCATAAGCACTTAAGTTTTTTGCAATACGTATTGTATGGACTTCACAACCGATGTAACGATTTGCCCAATTTCTTGTTTTTCTTGAAATTATGGGTGGAGGCCTCTTAACGGTACCTGCCATATAAAGGAGTTCCCGATTTCCGACTTTCTCATTAACGGCTCAAACGATGTCAGTCAAAATTTTCATCCAAAAGCTCCTTTTGAATGTCAATGATGGTTGCGTATAAAAATTTTGAAATAAAATAAATTTTGAATTTTTGAAAAAATATATTAAATGTTTTTGTTTGAAAATTCAATATTTCAAAAACGGTTTAATGAATATTTTTGAAATTGTGTTTTAATGTGTTTTAATATACATACGCTCAAAATTTGTATACCAAAACTTTTTTTAGAAAATGTGACCAAAATTTTATACATACAAATTTAGTCTTCAAGAAAACAGCTCCAACGATTAATTTTTTTTTGCATATCCATATTTTTTCAAGTTAAAAAATGGCATGTACATGATTTTAATAGTTGTTAATACAGTCAAGAGAATGATTTAAATCGTCGGCTAAGGGTGTAATGCGGCTAACTCCAAATTTTTATATACCATATTCATCTTCAAAAATTACAAAAAAATATAAAAATCTATCAAATCTTTTTAATTTTACTGAATTAAACAATAACTGATGTTTTAAAATATTTAATGAAATTTTGGTTTCAATTAATGATAATATTTTTTTTTTAATTTGTTTGTAAAAATGCAAAATAGGATTTAGCTGCTTTTTACTCTAAGCTCTAAGTAACGAAATGTTCTTTTTTATATTTTTCAAGTTTTTATTTCTAAAATTATAAAAAGTTTTCTTCAAAAAAATTTATTGTTTCGCGATGCATCGCGGGAGCAGAACCATTATTGGTAACAAATTTGCACGATTTGCAAACGTTGTTCAAAAGTAAGTCTATTCATTTTGGAATGGCAAAACAAACCGAGCATAAAATAAGTGACAGCTGTCTAAACGACCAACTCCCAAAAAAGGATTGCCAGATTGAAAACCACAGGAAGTTATTAAAATTGGTTCGGTTTGTCGAACAGAAAATTTTGACACATCTCTACTTTTCGAAGTTTCTAGACTCCTAATCCATGTTATTAAAAGTTCTTATGTTCGCACATACGTTCGTTAAATTGTAGTGGTCATAAAGTAATGCTATTTTCTTAAAATAAAGCAATATAATCTAAAAAGACTGTAACATAATTTTACTACCTCATCACAAAGTTTCAGTTGTTAACTCAAGAAAAAAAGTTCAAATCAAAAGCTCTTATATTTATCTCAAAATTATACAACTGTCACTTGCTTCCTTCTTCATTTCATCTCTTCAAAAGTTAATCTCATCCCATAGTTAAAATTCTTCATTTCTGATAGTTCAACAAAATTGGCGCCCAACATGGAGCCTATAAATACAGATTTATTAAAATTTGTCTACATAAATTATTCTGTGCATCACCTTGAACGTGATACAATTTAATCAACCCACAACTGCCTCATCGTCTTTGAAGCTTGGTAAAAAGCAATGCTTAACCTGTCACCTTTGCACAGGGTTAATGTGAAATTGACCTTATTTAAATAATTGCTAATATACATAAACGTAGTTTTCTATTTTTGTGAAAACTTAACCTTTTCTTCTTTTAAATATTTTCTTTATCAAAACACCTTAAATGATTAATGCCTTATTTGAAATTCACAAACCTATAGAACAATATTATTCAGGTCATTGGATTTTAAAATTAGAAACTTTTTTTCACTTTAATTTCGTAAAGAAAGAACGAAAGTATAATAATACCTACACAAATGAAAATGAAAGTCTTTCTTTCAACTGCATCAAAAAAGTAGATTTTACTTTCTCTTGTGCTCTAAAAACCTACAAAACCGAAAGTTGAAATGAAAAATAAAGTAAAATAAAAAACAAAAAAAAAAAAAAACTAAATGACAAAGACATAATTTAGACACAGACCACAGACAATAAAGACAAAAATTTATAAATATATTTTATTTTAGAATAAAATTATTATAAATGTATTCATATTTTAATAAAATCTAAAGTCTACCTATAAATTTGCTTCTTTCACCGCCAGCATTTACTGATAAGAACCAAGTCATAAACGACCCTGAAAGTCTAAATCGATAAACTTATTTGTTCCACCACATCAATAAAAAAAAATAATATATCAAAACCTTATGATACAAAATGCCGCTAAATCAAGCACCTCCAAGGCCGAAATTGGCCGAAAAAAAACAACAAGAAAATATTTTTTTTGTTATTTACCAACTACCTTCTTAACTTCCATATGTTCTAAATATTGACTAAGCAGCTATGTAGCTAAACCTAAACACACTTCAATAGAATATTATTGTTTAGACAGTTTCAAAAAAAGTCCAGAAGTATATGGATAGTATGAAACATATTAGGAGGTGTGAGAAGCCAAAACAAAAAAATTAACATATGCCTTATTTTTGTGTTTTTTTTTATTTTATTGTTAAAAATGTTTAGATTAGAATTTAATATTTGACCTTGAGAATGCAAAAACAGATTCTTATAGAACACAAAATAGAATAAATATATTTTTCGATAGTGACCTTCTACCAATGGCGCTGTGTTAGCTGCCTATGTATGTAGTTTGCGTTCAGCTAAATTGATAAAGAAAAGAGACTTCCTTAAGAGTCATTGGGTAAACTTATTTATTTGAAATTAAAACACAAACTGTCAAAGCTGCGCTGTCACTACCAGGGCTGATTCCTCGTGATATGTCTGATGTTTGGATATAGTTTGAAGTGGATTTAAGTAAACCAAAACGATAATTCCAGGGTTAAGCGAAACCTCGCAAGCATGCAAATAAATTCTTGTTTCGTGGTGTCATCGTGATTTTATGTCACTTATTGACATATTCAACACACGCCATATAGCAACAGAGTTCTCTAGGAAATTTCCTTCATTCATATACATTCAAAATGACAACCGGAACAAAAAAAGGCTTTTAATTTATAAAAGTGTTTCAGGGGGCGAGGTAGAGTAAGGGATGGAAGGCTTCGATCTTATTTTTTTTTTGACAATGGCATGACATATTATCATAAAGCGAGAGAGACTTTTTTGAGGACAAAAAATTAACATTGTCAGCTGAGACATGACCTTGATATGATAAATACAAGGGAAGTTTTTTTTTTGTTCTTTAAGGTCTGTAGCACTTGAAGTCGATGTGGGCAAATAAAATAAAAACACCTTGGACCTGTTTCATGGCCAAAAAGTAACACTCATGATTTTTTGTAATCTTACTTCCAAAATAGATGTGATGGAGATAAGTATGGATCTGTCTCAAGGACGGCTTCAGGATTTTTCTGAGAGGGGATGAATTTTATATTCGAACTTTTAGATGTTTATCCTCAGTTTATTCTAAATTAAGACAAAAATTATATAAAGAAATGAGAGGCTCGCAAATTTTTTTGATATATAATCTCTCATTACAGCAATATTTAATCTTAATCAACACCTCAAGGAGAAGTTTGGGGAGTTGAAACGATTAAAATGGATCTCAAAATACTGTCAGTTTCTCAAGAATTTTTATAAGACCTTGTTTCATGATGATTGAGATTTGGCATATAATTTGCAAAATCTGCTAGAAACTATTTCTAAGAAGATAGTTACCCCCATTTCCCCACCCTCTGTATACGCACCATTCTATTCTGGTGGATGTTTGAAGCAAACCGTTGAATGTTAATTTATTGTTTAAATGTTTAATATAAGCATTCGATCAACATATACTCGTACGTAGGTAAGATGATTATAATATTTCATTCTGGAATAATTTGATTCAGGGCCGTCTACTGTGTGACTACAGGATTGGTGATTTAATTTTCAACTTAAATCTGGAACAGAATTTGAGTGAAAAATAATTATCCAAAAAATAACGTAAGGGGGAATATTGCATAATACCCTCCGCAGCATATGAAATATAAATATTTTGAAATGGGAAACTTTTTGAAGCTACTTATGTACATTTATGTTATTTCCCTTGGATTGAATATTTTTTTTTTAATACGCTACTGATACGATATCTTCATATCGGGAAGATTTAAACAGAATTTAAAATAGAAAGTAGGGTATATTTTTTAAGGAACGAAAGACTTTTTTGTGGAATGAAATATTAGATGGTGGATTATAACTTCATACCTGAAATAAGGCTACAGAAAAAGCCTAAGCCCTATTTCACTGCAACATCTTTTCATTTAACAGTATGCAAATTTTTCAAGTATGGGTATACATCTGGATTCTTAAAAAACACAATTTCAATTGCGTATCGGTTTTAACAAAAAACGTATTTTCTATGTTTTCTATGATTTCTATGTGTTCTCAATTTTCAGAACTTCTTAAGGGAAGAATGTTGGCATGCAAATTTTAAGTTTTTATTAATATGCAGATAAAAATTAATTTTTCACAAGAAAATATCAACCCGATTTTTAAATATAAGACTTTCAAAAAAATATGTTGATGTTTTTTTAAATCTCAAAACATTAAAAAGAGTGGGCAAAATCTCCACTCTCCAAGTGGAGGTCTTTCTCACTAAAAATTGCAATAAATTCCCCCTCTAGGTGAGAATAGATTGCACTTTGAAAAGTGGAACAGATTCCTACTTATGATGGAATAAACTCCCGTGTGGAGCAGATGCCCGTGGAATTGTTTTCCTGCACCTGCTGGATTATTTCTGCAAATAAACAATGTCGTTTTCTACATTTATGAATCAATAATATCCCAAATTCCAAATTTTAGATGGGAAAAAATTCCACAAAATTTCGGATGTAGTTAGTTCCCTCTTGCAGTGAGAATAAAATGCACTTGAACTACTCACGTGAAGCAGATACCCGTGTAATTATTTCCCTGCGACAATTATAATACTCGTACATGTGAAAACTTAATATAAAAGTCAGCCTGACTTTCTTATACTCGGATTGTTCAGTCCCAGTTGTCCTGTGAATTTACTAGACTTTCTTAAATAAAATGCACGACTAGGTCACTCGCCCCGATCTAAGGATTCGGGCATTTTGCCCCGGGAGGCAAAATTTGGGCGGCAGAATTGAAAATTTAGGGTGTTTAATGGCTACTACAAAATGATTTTATGAATTTCGTTACTGATCGAGGCATACATAAAGCATATGTAGTTATCTCAAAATAACTATTATAATAAAAAAGACGCTTTAGTAAACTATTCATTGAAAACTAGTATTCAAACTGCTTATGGAACTGAAAAATAAAAGAACAAAATTTAAAAACTTATTTTGAGCGAATTCGATAAAACACTTGTATTGGTGTTTTTGGTGTTTTGGGTAAGATAAATTGTTAGAACATTGTAACCTCGAGACTATTTGTGTCTATTCGAATCAAAAGGAACGTATTCTACTTTTTCAAGTTTTGAGATAATTAAAAAAAAAAACCTTTTTTAAGACGTGGACTAAATTATTCTTTGAACTAATCTGTGTTTATGTTTTCGTTTAGATCTTCGATTTTAAATGCATATCGATTTTTTTTTGTGGGTCAAAAGGTCTTCGAATTATTTAACAATGCAACAATGCAATGCACAAATGCATCGAAAACGTTAAATTCATGCATGAAAGTTTCGCAAAAATTATCGCTCCAAGATTGGAATACATTCGTTTTGTTTCAAACACAAAAAAAAATTAGAATTTATGTTTAAATAAACCTACTTTGATTCTTAAGTGGAATAGAGTTGTTTTGATTCAAAAGAGTTTGAGGAATACTTTGGTTTTGATTCTTACGCCTATATTCAAATCACAATAACTGTGGAATAAGATGAAACTTTGAAACTTTAGAAGACAGCCAAAGATAGATTTTTAAAAAATGAGTTAAACTGAATCGTTAACTCATTTTTTTTTTTTGAAATTTGTTCATGAATTTGAAATTTCGGAGGAGTTGACTTTCTTATATATGACTTAAGATAGTTTATTCTCCTCCAGGCATTTTGAAATTTATAAAAAAAAAATAAAATTTGGTCCATTCATATATCAGTATTGTTCTCAGAATCCTTTAAACTTTACCAGTAAAAGTAGCAGGAAACCTTTCTTAATAAGAAATGTGAAAGTATCTTTGGTCTACTTGTGTCATGCTCAAAGATTATATGGATTGGCTATGATTTCTGCGGTACCTATTATATAATTTTTTTGAAAATAATTACAAATTTTGCTAAACAAAAAGTTTAAAGAAAAGTATTTTATATTCACTTGGCAGGCTTGAAAATTCTCAAAAAAGATTGGATTTATTTTCTAAGAAGATTTACCTACTTATTCGCTTTGTGGCCTTATAATAATTACTGTGCCTTTTTTGTAAAAAATCATGTCTTGTGTAATATTATTCATTCATTTTGAACTGAAAGAAACAATTATTTCAAGAATCTCGATTTTACAAAAAATATAAACCCACTTTTCAAACATTTGGGTGAAATCTTTTACACTACTGAACCGATTTCGATAAATTTTTGTATGTCAATAGCCGAAACATTTTTTTAATACGATAAGTCGATTCGGAGAAATTTCAAAAACATAATAACATACCCACATTAAATTTGAAGTACTCGTTAAAAAGCCCTAGTAGACAAACATTAAAACCTTAAAATATTTTTAAGGAAAATTGTCAATCCGTGTTTGAGATATCGAAATTTCAAACAATAATTTGAATCTTTTTTCAAAAATTCAAAAACCTTCTTTTTAAATTTTGGTATGCACTATTTTTTAATCTATTTTGATATTTCGTAGGAGCTGTTTTTAAGAAAAAAAATATTTTCCCAAATGGCTTTTTAACATTTGTATGAAAGATACCGTTATTTTTTTATAAACGTAAAATGTTTTCTTAAAATAATCTACAAAGTCTGAAAACAACCCTTAAATACTGAAATTTGAACATTTTCTATAAATCCAAAAAACATCTTTTCGAAAATTTTAGTAAAAAAAAAACTGTTTGTATTATTTAGAAGCTTCTGTGTAAAAAATATTATTGAAATTAAAATATCCGTTTTGGAGAAAATAAAAAAAAATGGTTCTTTGGGGAAGTACCATTAATAACTATTATTTGGAAAATGGCTTCCTATCCAAAATTCAATAAATTTCTTTTGGTAAAAACTACTACCAAAAGAAATTTATTGAATTTTTTTTAAAGAAAAGTTTTAAACCATTTTTAAAAAAAATTAGATTTTGTAAGATTCCTAAAAAAATGACTGTCTTCTGTCGTTCTCTTGTTGGAATTTTACATCTTTCTCGTATTCCTACATAAGGTAGTTATCAATAATTTTGTGCACTCGTTTTAATGATATTTATTATTTATTTTCTTACAAAAAAATAAAATAAAGCAAAAATAGAAGAAACTTGACAATGGAAAGCCTGAACTTGGATTTTCTATAATCATTTTCAAACATTTTCCATTAAGAAAGTCTAGTCGGGATCGGGACTTCTTCAAATAGTTTAATTTCGGAGAAACTCCATAGAACAACAACATTTGCTGAAGTGTTTTGCTTTATAAAATAGTAGTTGGGGCAGATAATAATATTGTTATCCAGATCTACTTTTTTTCATAAGATTCATAAGGCTATTGTACATATAAATATGCAAAAAAAAAAAAATATTAACTAAAGATGAACATTAACAATGAAATATTAATTTTAAAAGTTCTTAATCTAATTAAATTTCAACACGGCATTTCATAATCTTATAGACATACCATTAAGTTTTGGATTTTATATTGTTTGCTGACCTCCATAATTAAATTATATTGCTATTATATTGTATATAGTCACACTCGCGAGATCAAAAGTCATAAAGTTTTAAGTGCGTTAGACACACTAGATTGACGCCTTCGAGGTCTGTTTAATTAGGGCCAAAAGTAGCCCAAAATTGTTTATACGTATCGTTTGTCTAAACACTTATAGTTTGGCTGATAATGCTGCAAAATAAATATCTCACGATGATTTTAAGGCTAGAAACGTACTTGCAATTAAAATCGCATAATTATTAAGTCGGTAAAAGTGAAAGCCTTTTAGCAAATAATGTGCGAAAATGATTAAAAAAGAGTGAAAATGAGAGTTAAATTGGTTGATAACACTAACTAACTTAAGTCCCAAAAAATAGACCACGTGAGTTACAATGTGAATGAACGCAAGAAATTGAATTGGATTGTGACTAAGGCAACAGGAAATCGCAAGTGCGTTCTATTCCTAAGTGTACCTACTGATGACAAGTGTTATTTTATTTATTAAGTACTTGAAAGTCAGTGTCAGAAGTCAGATCTTTAAAAGTTAAAAGTAGGTATAAGATGTATGGTTTCCAAAACATATAAATCCAACTATTTTTGTCATCACAACAAACTTGTAGTAATTTGGACTATGTATTTTATTTTTCCCCCATTTTTTTTTTAATCAATGGACTGATTTCAATTTTCAATTTTATTTCTTTAATGAATAAAAAAATGCCTTTCTGTAGTAAATTCTTAGATCTACATACCACTTCCTGTTTTTGTTAAGTTTTACTTAATTGCAATAAAATCCTGTTTGTAAAAAGAAAGAAACTCGAATTTTATGAAAATTAAAAAAAAAAACACTTTATTGTTTCAAAAACTAAATGCATTAATAGGAAGTTAAGATTGTATTTCAAATATTTCTTATGATTATTATTATTATTATTCATAAGAAACAACAGTGCCTTCCAGACTATTAGCTGTTGCAATAATCTCTAAGTTAAATGTGTCTTTTAAAAATATAAAAATGGTTAAATGGTTGGATAAACATCTTTTCTAGGGCGACTATAGAGTCACAATTATTATTCACAAACAATTTATTTCTGATCGTTGAGCGTTATTGGCCGACGACAACACGCTTAGCAATGAAAATAAGAGGATCTCTCAGCATCTTTATCACTGGGATACCGACCGACTGTCAAGCTGTTGTTAATTCAATGCTGTACAATATGCTGGTAGATAGTATAATTTTGACATCTCCATGACCTTATTTTAAAATTTATAAGCGGGGATAATTATTTTTTGATCGTGAAGATATGTATGTGTACATATGTCAGATTCCAGACAAAATGACACAAACATAAATGTACATAATGTTTATTAATATTGTTTTCTCATTGCCAATAAATTCTCGACCCTTCATTGTAGATCAAGATCTTTTGATAAATTAATTTATCGAGACAAAAACACCAAAGACCCTATATATTGCTGTTATTTAAATTTGTTTGTTGATTTATGACCTAATTCATAAAATCCGCTCTGGTTTAATTTGAGATTACCATTGGAGTTTTATTTATATGGTCAACATGACTGTCCAGAAAAAAAAACTTCAATTTATTTAAGCTAAAGACCTTTAATTAAGAGGCCATAGCATGACGTGCTGCATATTGAATTAGGCGAGGGTCAGGGTGTTTATTTGGTCCATACAAGGTGACGCTTCTGTAAATAAAAATATCTGTGCAAATTAGTAATTTGTTAATGGACTATTTCTTATGTACACGTTGTTAAGGTGAGACTTTAAATCATAATGATTTTGGCAATGGACGGTAATTTAATTTTTGAAACGAAGGTTTTGCTGTTTGCTAAAATTTTAATTTTTCTTATTTGCTTAATAGGGCAAGTACGAGTATCTTGGTTTCGTGTCAAAAAAACTGTAAGGTTTTAATCAAACTTAACATTTTCATCGGTCTGTGCATTGGTTGGTTGACTGTTCATCGACCTAGAGCTTTAATGAGTGCACTGATTTTCTTCAAGTTTGGTGCAGAGCATTTCTTTGTGATTCTCTAAAAAAAATCCATGCTTTGTTTATGCTAATTTCTGTATCGGGTTGCCATACAACAATTTTTATTTTTTTACTTTCCCTAAAATACCTCTGCTCGATTTTGACAGAATTTCGTAACTGATTTTTAAGTTTTTAACAAAATATTTACAAAGCCAAAAAAGAATTTTTGTTTTTTGAGAAAATTGAAAATTTTATTAATTTTGCGCACATACACCTGAAGAACTTAAATTATACATAAATAATATTCCATGCAACTATTTTGAGAAATAAAAATCAGAAAAGTCAATTTTATTATTCTCCCCGATTTTGGTAACTAAAAATCAGAGCTGTAAAATTTCAAATACAAGAAGTAGTAGTTGTCTTTTAAAACACGGTCCTGGTACTTGAAAAAGCCAAGTATTTCATCGCAAGTAGCAAATTATGTGTACTTAAGTACCTGAGCAGTACCCTCTTCTACGTACTTGACCAGTACTTTTTCAAGAACTTGTCCAATACTTCAAATATTTTTATACTTTACGAGTACTTCATCAGTTTTTTTTTTTTATCGATCACTAACAAAAATTTTCGAACCATAAAATGAGTAAGCTTTATTTCGCATGCTGGCTTAATAGTTTAATAGATTATATTTCAGTTACCAGAATTTGACTTGCATTTTATTTTAATGAAATACATACAAATTTTCTTTAATTCAATAAATTCTGAGGTATTTGAAAGTGCTTCAAGGAACTTGAAAATACTGTACAAGAATTTGAAGTTCTGGTCAAGTACTTAAACGTACTTGTCAAGTAGTCTGGTAGGTATTTAAAAGTGCTTAGTACTTAATTCTTTTGACACTTTTACCCAAATAAGAGCAAAATACTCATACTTGTTTTTTTAGAATACCAATAACAGGATACTGAAGTACAAGTACTTTGCAGGTCTGCTAAAAGCAAGGCTGGCCACGATAGCAGACCAAACGATATTCTTGTAAGTAAGTAAGTAGGCATCGTTAAAATCGAAAAATTTCAGTAGCGTGTCGGTATCGGTCTCGGTTTCGAATAACTAAGTCTCGTTTGGTCTCGTATAACAAAGTCTCTTCTTGGGATCAGTATCGGTCTCTTCTGGTTTCGGTCTAGTCTCAGTCTCAAATCAAAATTAATTTCATGACTTGATTACATGCTCTTGATTTTGTAGTTAAACTCGCTTGGTATTTTTAAAATCTGATACAAAAATCATGATATAGGTAAAACACAATTTTTTTAACTGAACTTGTTTTTTGTTGACTTAACAATTTTTAAAAGTTTGTTTCACAATGTCAAAGAGAAGTTCCGATTAGGTATTCGATACAAAAATTTTGACTTGGTTATAGTTATAGGTCCACGGGAAAACAACGCACATAAATATTTTATGGATTTTACTAAAGTGACTTCCTAACTAAAGAGAACCATGTCTGAAAATTGTATCCAAATCGTTGGTTTCAGGGGCCATTGTGATTGAACAGTACAGCAAAAAAAAATATGAATGCAATTTCGCCAAAATTGGTTTTCACCTCGGATCACATATCGCGGAATCCAAGACCATTGAGTGTATAGTTGGCCCTGCTAGAACGTTTAAAATTTTCAAGACTCAAAGTTGAAAACGATTCTTTTAACAGTCTTGTAGGGCGAATTCTACACTCAAATGGTCTCGGATTCCGTGATGTGATCCGAGGAGCTAATCTAGGGAAAGGTGAAACCCATTTTGGCTAACACAATTACCCTCAAAGTTACATTCATATTTTTTTTAATACACTGTTTAATCTTAGTAGATTCCTGAATATACCCCTTATGGAAAGCAGCTAGGCACCTAAAAAGACCACAGGCACAAAAATCGCCAGGAATATCTCAAGATGTTAAATGGATCGGAAACCCAAAACAAAAGACTGATCTCATCGCTGAAGATCTCGCGAATATTTTTAAGTTATTTCCATCAAGCATAGCTACAGATCCCTTACAGTTTGTTGATAGAAACGACGAATGTGATATTCTTTTTGTTACGCTCAAAGAAGTAAGAAGTATGTGTCAACGTAAGTTGTCGAACAAAAAATCACCAGGGTACGATCTAATAAATGCTCAATCTTTAAAAGAAATGCCTTAAATAGCCTTTAAAAACTCCAATTTATAATAAATTCATGTCTTAAAATAAGATATGTGCCACATCATTGGAAAATTGCAGAAGTCATTGTTATACCTAAACAAGGTAAGCCACCAACAGAAGTAACATCTTCTAGACCTATATCGCTTATACAAATCATGGCAAAAGTTTTCGAGAAACTACTACTGAAAAGACTAAGCAAAATAATAGAAGAAAGATGATTAATTCCGAGCCATCAGTTTGGATTTAGAAATAAACATTCCACGATAGACCAAGTGCATCGGGTTATGGATGCTGTGAAAAAGGCACTTGAAGAAAAACAAGTATGCTCGGCTATATTCTTAGATGTTTCTCAAGCCTTTGACAAGGTTTAGCACTTGCGACTTGAGTACAAACTGCATAGGGATCTTCCCAGACAGTATTACGAAATACTGAAATTCTACATTACGAACCGACTCTTTAGAGTACGGTACGACCAAAATTCCTCGGAACTAAAGAAAATTGAAGCCAGTATACCACAAGGTAGGGTCCTAGGACCAACCCTGTATCCGTCATATACAAGGGATATTCCAGTGGACATCAACGCTATCATGGCCACCTTTGCTGATGACTGCCATATTGGTGCCAGATAAATCCGTTACTAAGGCTACACAAAAACTGCAAAATGCATTCGATAAAGTAAGTTATTGGACGCAAAAATGGCGAATCAAACTAAATGAAACAAAATCGACTCATATAAACTTTACAAACAAAAAAATAAACAATGTTCCAATTCTTATAAACAGTACAGCAGTACCTTACTCCAAGACTGCCAAATACCTTGGAATGACTTTGGATGCAAAGTTTAAATGGAAAGATCACATCAAAAAGAAAAGAAAAGAACTAAACTTGAAGTACAGAAAATTGTACTGGTTACTAGGAAAGAACTCTGATCTCCAGAACAAACTAATGTTATATAAGCAAGTATTGAAACCCGTTTGGATATATGGCATCCAACTATAGACTGTACACAGAAAACAAATGCTGAACCCATCCAAAAATTCCGAAGCAAGGTCCTTCGTGGAATAATAAATGCCCCTTGGTATATAAGAAATAGCGATCTACATCGTGACCTTCAAATTGAAATAATTACAGAAGTGGTTAAGAAAGACGCTGTTTCTCAGAATCAGCGACTGCAAACTCATACCAACTCCGAAATGGAGACCGTCTTAAATGTAGGAGACAATGTACGGTGAAGAACTAAGCCTCATGATTTGATGGTTTAAAAGCTACGGGAAAGTGTTATAACTGAAACTTACTTCAATGTGATTTATAAATTAAGTAAGAAAAATCATCTGTCGATCTTTTATAGATTGGTCTTGATTAACAGATGGTTTTAGTGTGGTAAGAGTCCCACACTACTTAGTACCGATTCTTGCCGAGTTTCTTTTGAAGATTTCCATCGGATGAAAAAAAAAACTGTTTAATCACAAAGGCCCAGTAGTGGACTGCAAGTTTTTGATTTTTTGGATAGCTTTTAATGAAGCTTTCGACTCCAATACTTCTTTTTTGATATCATTCACACCCAAAATCTGCTGTTGGCTCCTATTTTATAAGAGCCCTTTCCGAGAAACCATTTTCAAAAACTGTTTGTTTGTAATAAATAAATTAATAGTAACAGTCCAAAATCTATATTTTCTGCCGATACTAAACGATACAAGCGAGCGTATCGGTAAATTTGGATCCAAAAAGGTACGGTATCTTATCGTCTGTTGATTTGGATGCTTCAGAGCTGCGGTATCGTTTAGTATCGGTATTGGAATTATTTTTTTTTGTGATTTTGTAGAATTTTAAAGTAAAGTATGTAAAATTAAGGCCTTTTATTAGTTTTTCAAAATAAAATGAACTAACCTCCACAAATGGTATAACATGCGATAAACTAAATAACACCCTAAAATTTGAGAATTTTCATTAATGTTATCTTCTGTCTACATTTTTGAGGCCTTATTTTTTCTTTAGGCTTTATTTCCAGGGGCCTTATTTCACGGGACCCGCAGGTTCATAGAATTCTACTTCCCATGCATGCAACTCCGTTGCTTCACTAAAGATATCGTCGGCTTAGAGTGTAGAGCAGCTTACTCACATTTTGCATTTTTTACAAACAAATATTTTAAACAAAGTGTTCGCAATATTTGAATAAAACCAAAGTTACATTAAATATTTTTCAACACTCGTTATTGCCAAATTCAGTGAAATTGAAAAGATTTGATAGATTTTTGTATTTTTTAGCAATTTTTTAGCAATTTTTGAAGTGGTCTATAATGGTAAAAATAAGACCTAAGGGCTTATTGCACAGCAACGATAATATTATTATTATTATTTCCTTAATGTTGCAATTTTTACAGAATTTAACTTTTGTTTTTGATTATTTCATACTCAAAATTTAATCGCATCATTGATTTCTCTAATACCCTAACTCTCGTTCACATTTTCATCTGCTTTTAAGTACCGCTGCTGGGCAAATGCTCGTCAACAAAACATAATTTTATATAAATAAAAATAGGTATCTATGAAGACAATAAATGAGCTAAATACTCACAATATCGAGTCTTAACTTCATTTCTTATTCGAACATCCTAAAGACCAAATATATAATGTTTTTACACATAGCTCAATCAAAACAGCATTATATGGAGACCTCATTGAGGTACAAAATTACCTTCAAGCTCCACTTGTATTCCATCTCTATGTATAGATTCGTACACTCCACTTAACTATACAACGAAAGTGCGATGACTTTCGATTTCATGAGCGAAAGTAGGCACTTTTTCGTGTTGTGCTGTTGCGTTCAGACATTTTTGAGGTCAAAAATGAGGTTATACACTCGTACTAGTATACAAAATTATATTATTCTCTGTGTGCCGTTTTCATGTTATAATTTCGCTACTTACTGTTGCAAGTATACAACTTACCACCGCCAGCAAATGGAAGTCACATATAAATTCATGACGGTAAAAATGTGGTATGTAAATGAAATCGAGAGAGTTTTTCATTCAATCTATGTATAGTGACGTATAGGAGTGAGGCAAAATATTATTATTTTGAAGTGAATGTTGACTTGGGGGGACTCGCTAGCTTGCTTTGCTCTTTTGTCAAGGCAACATGTGGTGCGCGCAGCCTCATTATGATAGATTAGTGAAACTTTTACTATATTTTTTTTTTTTTCATTTATTTATTTTGGAATTGTGTATACTTTTTTTGTAATATTTAGGTCAGCGCATTATAAAGCATCACAAAAAAGGTTAAATAGACTTTTTATTTGAATAGTGATTTCAGAAATTACTTGCCTACTAAGTGTAAGAGTTTTTTTTGGCCATAAGTTGATATCACATGAAATACCTTTTCAATTTGTTTTTTATTTAAATGGCGCCCAACGCAGGAAATGCAACTTTTTTGTTCATTAGTTTTAAATTCGTCGTTTTATTTCCCTTTCTAAAAATATTTAAAATAAGATCGAAGATTGCTTTTGCTGATTTTTTTTTTAATCTCAAAAATATTCAAAATAGTGTTGAGAAAGCTAGTTTTCGTATTTTATAATATTTTGAACGGCACCACTACAGCAAATAAAAACTTGTGGTTTTATTTATTGTGAACTATTTATATTGAATACTTTTCTTAAAACTTTAAAACTGTATCGAGGAAAAACACTCCTTCTTTGAATTGTTGTCGTCTAAATGGCGCCCAATGGAGTAAATATGAAGTTTCATTCAATAATTTATTTATTTGATTATTAATTATTAGTAACATGTATTTACTTCATAAAAATTTATTTTATTTAATAATTAGGAATATATTGAAGAAAAAATAGTTATCTTGTTTAAATGGCGCCCAACGCAGGTATCACTAAATGGTAATTTTCTTAATTAAAAATAATGTTAACGTTTTCCTTGGTTTCTCTCTTTTTCACAATTAAGCTGCTTTTGATAAAGGGGAAAAAAGAGATATTCTAGCAGGTGATATCAATATTCTACTCAAAGTAATGATGAATCGTAGCAATTGATGATTGATTATTCATTCAAATTATTCAAATATGACATTTTAAGAGTAGTTTAGCGTTTTGTTTTCCTATTTTAAAAATTAATAAAATCAAATTTCATGTAATATACATATATTCTAACATATAATAACTATTCACCTCGATTCAGAACGTCGATTAAGCTGCGGAGGGAATCCGAATCAATTTTGATATTTGGCTCATAGTATTTTTTAGTAATTTTCTTTCTTTCCATGGGTAAGTGCAAAACCTGTCAAAATTGAGTCTGATTTCCTGCTCAGCTCATTCGTCGGATTCTCTATAATCGAGGTGATTATTTGTGAAATTGGCGCCCAACGTGAAAAAACATTCAAATAGCCTTTTATTTAATCAAATAAACTTTAAATTCCCTTCTTTATTTCTAACAAAAGCTATGATCTTTTGAAAACGATTTCTAACTGCATTAACAATTAATATCTCCAAATCTTCCCAAAAAAAAGAAGCCAATTCAATTTCTATAACTTCATGTTGACCTAGAATCAAGATAAACAAACAACGGCAGCAAACATTTCGTTTTATGTGTCAGTGAAAAGTGAAATGATTTCTTTTTTTTTTTTTGTATTTACATACCTTCCTATTGCCACTGTCTTGCATTTAGCTTCTTTAATTGTGCTCATTCTATGCTTGATGGTCTCATAACGGCCATATAATGAGCAAACATTAATAGGAACCCCTTATCACCCCTCCCCTTAAACAAAAAAGAGAAGACAATCCAAAAATAAACAATAGATCGTACAATAACCTCAAGATAAGTAAGCAGTCATGTAGTATATGTTGAGCTTATACAAATATCTAGCAGAGCTTTAATGCTTTTACCACTAAAGCAAGCACCACAAAAGAAACCGAAAAATCAAAATCTTTGGAACCGCACCTCTGCGGGCATATATTGTGCTGTCAATGTGTACCAGCTGGCTGTCTGGGCCCAACTTTGATCAAGCTCTACATACATACATCTGTTCGCTGTTATTTCTGCCACACCAAGTAACCTAAAAATGTCACTTAACAACTCCCTCTCTGAGTCAGGCTCTCTCCAACGACGCCATCTTTGTCGTTAAACGTGTAAAAGCATAAAATGATGATGACGATGGTTAACTCGTCTCCGTCCCGTCGACAGCGACGTCGATGTCGACGTCGATGAAGAAAGTGAATTTGGCCTGAATGTAGGTCAGGCCAAAGTAATTATGTCGAGTAAAAGTGAAAATCAGTTAACACGGTTTCTACATCACGCCTGCGTGCCGCCGCCGTTCCACACTCAACATGCGATTCAGGTTTGAGTCTTTCTCCAGCGCAGCGCCAACCTAGTGTTCCAATTTCATTATTCGTCGCTATTGGCACAGAGTCAGACTCAGATTTAGCTTCAGATTCGGATAGAGAGATGGAGGTTTTTTTTTTGTTGTTGTTTTCTTTTAAGCTTTGTCGATGACTTCTTAGCTTATCGAGGACTTCATCTTCTTGTTGTTTGTTTATTTATTTGGCCGTACGATTTTACGGTTCTGAACTTCCGGATACAGTTGTTGATGTTGTTTGTTGCTATTAAAAGAGAAGTCATAAACGAACGTCTATCCATCTCATGTCATTGGTGTTGTGGTTTTCTTGGATGGTTGGTTGGTTGGTTTGGATGTTGGACGATAGTTTTTGGGTGATTCTAGGCCAACGAGATCGAGATGCACACAGTGTGTATGAAGTTTATGAGTTTTCTGAAATAAAGAGGGCAAACATTTCGTTGAGAAATTTGGCACAACAGATTTGTTTTTTTTTTTTTTTTTTTTTTGGAAAGGTGGTAAAGTGTAGAAAACGAAATTTGAGTTAGTTCTGACCAATTTCTAAATTGTTTTGGAGAGAAATTTAGATAATCATTTTCTGTACACTATAGTTGAAATGCATAAGGTTAAAATAGTTTTACCTGTAATAAAGAGTTGTTTGGATGTCAAACTTGAGATATTAATAAAAGTAAATATAATATATTCAAGGAAAGGTCTAAATGTCTGCATGGATTTATTTTTAAATACAGTATTACTTTCTATGTGTGTCGTTGGTATATCCGAGTATAAGGCCTTGTAGCCGATGCACATTGGTTTTGTAGTTCTGAATATCAAAATGGGAGGGAAATACAGAGTCAGGTAAAGCATTTCACATTCGGGTTGTACAACTAAGAAAAGAATCTCTTTACTTAACAGTACGTCCGAAATTGGGCTCAAGGGTAAACTGATGTGCATTCCTACAAGTACGAGTATTTCGGTGGAATTCTTTAAGGGGAGGAATGCAACTGGCTAATTCGAAAATTGCCTTTAAAAATAGCGATAAAATAATGACAGACACGAAACATTGCGGCGGTGGTGTTCGAGAGATGCAATTTTGTCCGTTATAGCTCTATTACCTATCATTTTTAAGGCTCTATTTTGAATTCTACCTAAAAGACTTAATTGGGACTTAGGAGCACCCAACAAAATATGAGAATTATACTCAAGCTTTTGACGAATGAAGGCTTTATAGATTGCAGCCAGGTCAGAAGAGGAGAAAAACTTTTTGCATCTTCGGAGAAAACCTAAACATTTTGCAGCGTTTTTGGTGACGTCGAATATATGATCAGTCCACAGAGGGTGGTCGGTAATGCACATACCAAGAATTGAAAGATGTTTGGTTTCCTAGATGCAAGTGCTACTCATGGATAGTGGCAAAGGGGGTGGATTTCACTTTAACGACAGAAGACAGCATTGAATTTTCGAAACATTAAATTCTACACGATTTTTTAGTCCCCAATTGGACAATGCTGTTAAGATCAGAATTTAATGAGCTTATCATACGCTGCTGTTCAAATTCCACATCCAAAGAAGAAAGAAATGAATCTTGAAACGAATCAGAAAAGCTGAGGGTACTGTCGTCTGCAGAACAATTTAATGTATTGAAAGTTTCAGACAAAAGATTATTTTTGAAAATGAGGAAGAGAGACGGATATAAAACGGAGCCCTGGGGCACACCAGCATTTATTTTATGAATGTCAGGCATGTAACCATCCAACACAACTTGTATTGGACAGTCCGAAAGGTAATTTCCAATCCAACGAAGAAGCGATTCATCGATACCAAATGCACGCATTTTCGATAAGAGATCTTGATGCCAAACTCTATCAAACGCTTTTGAAATATCAAGTGCAATAATTTTACATTCCCCAAAACGATGTTAAGATTTGTTCCACTGCTTGGTGAAATATACCATCAGATCACCAGTGAACCTACTGCCGGTCATTAAGAAGCTTTTGTTCTTCGAGATATTTCTTAAGCTGATTAATCAGCGTTTTCATGACCATGGAAAGAAGGGACGTAAGTGCAATTGGACGATAGTTAGAGGGAGACAAAGATACGCCCTCTTTAGGGACAGGCTGGACAAATGCTGTTTTCCATCCACTCGGAAAGAGACAGAGTAGAGTAGGAAAGATGGAAAAGCTTACACAGTGACTTTGCCAGCGTTGAAGAACACCTCTTCAGAATAATGGATACTATCGGATCTTTTAGAACTCTTGCCACTGCACGAGTGCGAAAGATTCGTCCCATAAAATCGTGTGAGCTCTCAAGTGCAGGAGGAGTCATGAAACTCTCTGACAGCGTCGAATTAACAGCAAACTGTGCTGCAAGCAAATTTGGCATTGAAATGAAACATCGATGAAATAAATAAGTTTCGTCATTTGTTAAGTTTAAGCACTATAAATGTTTATAAGTCCGCAAAAATGATAAAAATTTATTTTGATTTAATTTAAAATTTTTTTGGGAAGAACTATTTATGACCATTTTTTGAAAAATGTTTTCTCATCCAAAAGTAGCTTTTGCCAAAAGAAAATTACTGCCGTTTTGAAAAAAAAAATAAGATTTTGTTAAATTGTTTAGAAAAATTGTATGGCAGATTTTTTTTTTTTATTTTTAAAAAACTAAATAAAAAAAAAGTGTGGGAAGAATCACCAAAAACCACTATTTACCAAGTTTTAAGAAAATCAATCCAGCTATTTAGGCTGTACCCGAACAGATAGACAGAATTTTGCCACCCACTTTTTTGGTGTTCTCTTTTATCGTAATGTCATGTTTGATTGTTATGGCAAGTGAATATTATAAATGGCAAGTAAAAATTATGGGAACTTGAAATTTCCAATACAAAATACATGGAGATTTCTCTGTTAGTTACTGACAATTTCGGTTAAAAGTGGATGGAAAAAATTCAAACAAATTTTTTTTATAATTTTTAACAAAATTTTGGAAAAGTTTCTTTTCGAATTCTTGCTTTAAAAGACACTGTTTGTTGATTTTGTTGTTTTACAAATCCTATGAAATATTAATTATGAACTAGTCACTATAGTACTTAGAATTAAATTAACCCGAAGCCAATATCATCGTTAGTTTTGTAAATATTTGAGGCAAAAAAAAAAATATCGACGGTTTTTGTAAAAATTGCTTATAGTTTTTTCGCTTTAAAAATATATAACTGTTTATAGAATATTTTTACAAATTTTATCAATTATTTATTAAGTATTTTTAAAATATGTACAAAAAATCACCCCTAAGCCAATATTATTTGTTTGTTCTTAAAATATTGGAGCCCCAAAACTTTTTTCAAAAATTAAAAAAAAAAAAAACAATTTTACAATTTATCATTTAAAATTTTGTGTACAAAATTTAATTTTCTATCAAAATGGATAGTTAAAGAATTTTTTTTTCAAAGAATTTAAGCAGAAAAAGTTACCAAAAACTTACCTAAGAATATCAGAACTTTTTCAATTTTTTTTTTTTTTTTGACTGCGCATAACAATTTTTGTTTTTTCATATTATATGAAGGTAACTTAATTTTTTTTAAGCTTCTTGAAACATAGAAATCAATTATCCTCTAATCAACATCAGGAGCATGTTTGGAATTTTTTAAAACTATTTTAATTTTAATTTTGAGTTTTTGCTCAAAATAGTGTTACTGTGCTCAACTTTCTTATTAGGCACTGTCAAATGTTTTTATTATGAAACTTGCAAAGAATGAACAAACAAAGAAACAAAGTATCTAATATATGAGTATCTAGTGTATATGTAAAGCTATGAAGACAATACAGAATACAC
This sequence comes from Dasysyrphus albostriatus, assembly GCA_946251815.1. NCBI lineage: Eukaryota > Metazoa > Arthropoda > Insecta > Diptera > Syrphidae > Dasysyrphus > Dasysyrphus albostriatus. Next base: position 35,200,258 of record OX276338.1, on the reverse strand, counting down.
TGATTATACTTTTCAAATTAATTTATTTTTCCTTTTCCAAATTAATAATGGAAGTTGTCGGAATAAATAAAACAAAAATCCAAAGGACAGTACCTATAAATATATGCAAAAAATTACTAAAATTTTTGTATTGATGAAAAATAGGGTGATTCAAAATACAAAATATTCGTCACTCTAAATGTTTGAAATTTTCAGAATATCTAACCACTAATCAATACAATAAAATTTGCTTGTTATTGATAAAATTAAAAAAAAAAATTTTGTGAGACTTCCAGCAGAAGTTTTTCAAACTCCGGGTAGTTAATTTTTATATTTTTCTAAAACTTATGTCAAGTCACATTATGGTTTTTTTAAACATGGTTTTGTTTAATTTTTCACAGATAAATCTACTGGATTATTATACGATAACTGTGTAGTTTAAAAAATTGTACCTAAGCCGTTTTTCCTCTTGACAATCCAGTTTCTTTCTTATTAGTAAAAAAACATTATTGAAAAAATGATTTTTTAAACTCAAGCAACAAAATGACATTGCTTTTTCCAAAAAATATAAAAAAATTCCAAACCAAAAGATCAAAACAACCACTTTGTGGATCACCCTTAAGGTAAAGGACATCCTGTATATTTATTTATTATAACTAATAAATAGGCTTAAAATATTTTCTCTGAGAAAGTGGCATATTTTAATAAAAGAAACAAAAATATACATAAACATAAATACATTGTATAAATATACCAACCGATAAATTCCTTCAACCACCCTCCTGTTTATACATACACTTTCATTTATGTATGTACTTCAAAAAAAAAATGTATGTTAAATTAACAAGGACCTATTAGTTTTGTATTCTCAAGGACTTCATGTTGCTATTCAAATAAGGTCGTCCTCAAATACCTCCTGCCATTTTGTGGTTGTTCTAATTTAAGAATGACATTTCGGTTAAGAAATTGGCTCCTAAAGTTTCGGCGTATGTTCTCCAAACCTAAACCATATAACACGTCACGTAAAAAATAAACTTTCAGGGCCATTTCTTTATAGAAACAAAAAAAAACAAAAAAACAAACTGAAATCAAACTTTTGTTCTTCTCCTTTGGGTAGGTATCTATATCTACTTCCAAAATGCTTACTTTATTCAACAACAAAAATCCTCACAAGATGATTTTTTTTTCATCAAATATTCCTTGAAATTAAATGCGACGCAAAATTTCGCAAATAAAAGGAGGTAGAGAAATGCCCGCGCAAAAATTTAGGCTCCCAAATTTCTAATTCAAGGATTTTCGCTTTTGTGTGTAATAGTACTTACCTAAGTACGAAAACCTTGTGCAGAACAACAATAAGACGCACATTTTTATCAAAAAATATAAATATTGTATAGGTATAGATACTTGTCTTAAAAATAAAATCTTATAATAAGGACACATTTGGGTCGCATACTTTTACTGTTATGGCTGTTTTTTACTTTGAAGGTAATTTTTTTACCTCGAAAATAAGATGTGAAAGAAAGTTTTGCTGTTTTGTGCTCAGTCTTTGCTGCCATAGTTGCAATTTTGACGGCTCAAAAAAAAAAAAACGAAGTGACAAGTGTGTACAACTATTTTTAGACAAAAAAGTTGTGCTGTATTGTACTAAACTTGTAACGAAAACATTCAAAAATGAAAATTTTAATACAATTTTTTTTTAAATGTCCTCAAAATGAAACATGTGCTGTTTTGTGCTCAGTTTGTGCCCCGAAAAGACATAAGCAAAAAGTTTGCATAATGGCGGCTTTAATAGCCAAACAATGCTGAAATGTGCTCAGTTTGTGTTGTAATAATATGCCAAAGAGATACAAACAAATTGTCATATTATTTCCTACTGACGCCAAAAATAAATTTCGTGAAACGTTAAGTTAACACCACCATGTGCTTTCTTGTGCTCAGATTGTGCTATTAAAATTGAATAAAAAAAATCGTAAATTTTACGAATGATATTTTTTTAATTTCTTAAAAACACAAAACTCTACTGTTTTTTGCTCAGTATGTGCTGCCAAATGGCACATGGAAGCACAAGTTGGGCACATTACAGCATAACCTTTTTTAAGAAAGAAAACAGTGAAGGTACTGTTTTGTGCTCAGTTTCTGCCATCACAGGGCACATGACAGCACAAGTTGGACGCAACCATTTTTTAACGAAAATTTTAAATGGCGGTGCTAACTTAATGCACATAAAAGCCCCCTCTTGACTCCCCTCTCCGGATGACTATAATTTTTAAGGCATCTTAAATCCCAAAAGCTATCCATAAAACTTAGCTTAGATTGGATTGGATTGGAATAATGAACAACTGATCGACGGTCAAATTACGATGTCAAAACAAGTTAAAGCTACACAAAGCAAGTGTTTGCTATTTTTAAAAAGCTAATAGAAACTAGAAAACGCTTTGTTTATTCTTAAAATCCATTATTCAACGAATCCATAGGTTACCCTTACAGACCCTATCATCCTCATGTTAAAGAATAAACGAAAGTAAACCGAATATAAAAGACGTGGGATCTATGGAGGTCGTGAATTTGTTGGGTGGATTTTATATTTGTTTTTATACATATATAGTATTTTCTCTCATTTGCCCGGGGATGAAAATTTACCAAAAGTTAACTTTTATAAGCCTAACCGAAAATGTCCTTGACACATGTAGTTAACCCGAAAATATACGCACTTATGCGTGTCTTTGAGTCCCACCCGTTATCAAACTCTCTTGCCTACTTCTTTTATGCTTATTTCTTATACATACATGCATACCTAAGCCTACTATGTACAAACAAGAATTCTTGTTGTCATGGTGTTAGAAGGTATTTGGGCATTTTGCGCGGGAATTTTTGCACAACAAGCCCATCCATGCTGAATTGAAGCATTTATTTTTTCATCCCTAGGGAAAATCAAGGACAACACTGTTTGTGACACGCGTGGGAGTTAAGAACACAACTGGTACAATTGTATTCGCCTTAGGGTGGGTTCTTGAGGGTTGATACAAATTGTCAGGGATACATAAGGCAGGTTTGCCACGCGTTTGTTAGGTGGGTGGGAGGTAAAGGGTGGTAAACGGGCATAGGCTCTTTACAGATACAAAAACAGGCGGCAGAAGAACAACACAGCAACAAAAGAGGAAAAAGCTTCTTTTTTTTCTGTGTGCCAAAATATCTTATCAACCAATGTTAACCAAAAATGGAGAAATGCGTACTACGCCGTAGATTTCATGTTATTATGTATTCGGGCTTGTTTTGTAAACAACGCCATCATACTCAAGGTCAAAGTTAATTCATAATATATAGGTACATACAGCTTAGGTATAGGTTTGTAGGTACAAACATACATATTTATGTATCATCGGGTTTGAAATTCCGCACCCTCTTGTGGTTTGGTAAATAGGTTTATATTCTTTTTTTTTTTCGTTATGATAAAGGCAAACCAACATGCATACATACTTAATTTATATTCTTACATAAGGATGAGCTATATAGGAAACCTGATTGTCAATTTTAAGAACATAAGCGCTTTTGATGTAAAATTGTACGCACATTTATGTATTAGGTTTGTATATGTACTAACTTAGAACATTTTGAAGGGCAATGGAGCAAACAATAAATACGCAAAAAGCTATCTTCATAAAAACAACCATAAAAAAAAGAATATCGAGAGGAAATTTTCAAGCATTTTTAAACGAAGTGATGCTTAAACTATTGATGCTGTAGATTTTATTTATTGGAAACAAGTATGTAAGTTTAGTATTTATGGAATCATTAAACAAGTAGGCGCTTTCATAAAACTTTATATTTTAATAATTCTTTATCAGGTTAATCCAGATTATTGTTTTTTTTTTTCAATTTTCCAAAACTTTAGGACTTAATACAATGTTTGGTTTAATTAAAAAAAAAATCATTATGAATTAATTCTTTTATGCGACAAGAATGAAAGAATAATAAATATCATAGGCGAATGTTACCTTATAATAATAGATTAAAATAGAATAACTTTATTTTTAATGAAAGTTGAAATAGGGAAATTTCATATATTTTTTTTTCTTTTTTTGAAATATTATTACTTATTATTTTTAACAATTTTACCAAAAACAAAAATTGCAGTTTTGTTTCTAATAAATTCTGCAACGGTTGATACTTTTTATATAGCCTTCAGTAAAAGTAAATATTTTACTTAAAGTAAAATTATGAAAGAAAAAATTATTGAACAAATAAAAAAAATATAACAATTTCATTTTAGTGGATAGAAAAAAAAAAATTAATGACCCGGAATTCAGTTAAATATAAGATTGTATGATGTTTGTATATATATTACCGATATTTGTATTTGTCATTTCTTTACAAAATCGTTTAGCCCATTTTTGATCAAATTTTTACTCTATTTATTTTTAAAATGGAATTTTAAAAAGTATTTAAGAAAAATCAAAAAACATAGTTAGGTGTTTTTTCTGCCAACATATCTGTACTCATTTCAATTAAATTCAATAGAAAATATGTAATAAAGGTTAAAACCAAATTCAGAAAGTAAACAAAAATATCTTAAATGATGCAAAATTAATCCAAACATAAATTTGTTTAAAATTATTTTTTATTTGTCACTAAATGCAGCTATTTGTTCCCTTTCTGCTAATATGTGAGATTTTGGACAGAAATGTCAAATTTTCTGATGTTCTGCCGAAAGATAAAATCAAATTTAACCAACCTCCATGACGATTTTTTTTTTAAATTTTACTTTTCATGTTCTCAAATAAAATGCCTTCAAATTTGTAAGAATTTTTAAAAAGCTTTGGAACAAGTGAAAAAAATGCTGACTGAGTTTCACAAAAAATATAAAAACAAATAAAAAAAACTTGTAAAATAATTAAAATGATTCAAAAATTTAATCAAGCATAAGACAAAACACAGACTTTTTGGTATAAATATTTTAGGAAAAGTTAAAAAAAAAACAAAAATTGTTTTAAAGTTGACATTAAATAGTCAATGGATCTTTAAAAAAAAATTATGAATTTATTCTGATTATATTAATTCAATTTTATTATTATCTAAAACGTTTTGCAAATTTCTTCTTCTTATCCTACTGAAAATAGAATTTATAAAAAAACCAACCATTACAAAATATTTTGTTGAGGTAAAAACAAAAATATAATGGTATATTATTAAAACTATCAAAGCATTTCAAAACACCCAAAAATAAATGTTTTTTTTAAGATTGGATAACAATTTTTACTTGCGATATACATTGGTACTATATCACAAAACAGGACATTACGGTGATAAAGAACACTAGAAAAGTTAGTGGCAAAACTGTGTGTGTCTGTTCGGCTACAGCCTAAATAGCTGGATCAATTTTCTGAAAAATTGGTACAAAGTGGTTTTTGGTGATTCTGCCTACATGTTTTTAAATTTTTTTTTTACCTTAAATAACGGTACCTGTACCTGGCATCCATCATTTTAAGGCAATTTTACGAAATCTTATTTTTGTCAAAAAAGAATCTGTCAGTTTAAAAGTGATTCACTTCCAGGAATATACAGCAGTAGATCTAATAACTGCTCAGGTTTTAAAAGAAATGCCTTCAATAGACTTTAAAAAACTCTAATTTATAATAAATGCATGCCTTTAACTAAGATATGTGCCACATCATTGGAAAATTGCAGAAGTCATTGTTATACCTAAAAAAGGTTACCCATCAACAGAAGCAACATCTTCTAGCCCTATATTGCTTATACAAATCATGGCAAAAGTTTTCAAGCTGCTCCTGAAAAGACTTAGCAAAATAATAGAAGGAAAAAGACTTATTGGGAGCCATAAGTTTGGATTTAAAAATAAACATTCCACGATAGACCAAGGGCATCGGATTACGGATGTTGTGAAAAAAGCACTTGAAAAAAAACAAGTATGCTCGGCTATATTCTTAGATGTTGCTCAAGCCTTTGACAAGGTTTGGCACTTGGGATTTGAGTACAAACTGCATAGGGATCTTCCCAGACAGTACTACGAAATACTGAAATTATGCGTTACGAACAGACTCTTTAGAGTACGGTACCACCAAAATTACTCGGAACTAAAGAAAATTGAAGCCGGTATACCGCCAGAAAGTGTCCTAGGACCAACCCTGTATCTGTTATATACATGGGATATTCCAGTGGACATCAACGCTATCACGGCCACCTTTGCTGATGATACTGCAATATTGGTGCTTGATAAATCCTTTATGAAGGCAACTCAAAAACTGCAAAATGCACTCGATAAAGTTAGTGATTGGACGCAAAAATGGCGAATCAAACTAAATGAAACAAAACGACGCATATAAACTTTACAAACAAAAAAATAAACAATGTTCAAATTCTTATAAACAGTACAGGCCAAATACCTTAGAATGATTTTGAATGCAAAGCTTAAATGAAAAGAGCACATCAAAAAGAAAAGAGACGAACTAAACTTGAAGTACAAAAAAATGTACTGGTCATAAGGAAAGAACTCTGACCTATCTATCCGGAACAAACTAATGTTATATAAGCAAGTATTGAAATCCGTTTGGATATATGGCATCCAACAAAGAAAACAAATGCTGAACCCATCCAAAAATTCCAAAGCAAGGTCCTTCGTTGAAAAATAAATGCCCCTTGGTATATAAGAAATAGCGATCTACTTCGTGACCTTCAATTTGAAATGGTTACAGAAGTGGTTAAAAAAAACGCTGTATCTCAGAATCAGCGACTGCAAAGTCATACCGACTCCGAAATGGAGACCGTCTTAAATGTACGAGACAATGTTCGGAGATTAAGAAGAACCAAGCCTCAAGAGCTGATGATCTTAAGGCTATGGAAAAGTGTTATAACTTTAAAATTTCCCACAATGTGATTTATAAATTAAGAAAGAAAAATCATCTCTTGATCTTTCACAGTTTGGTCCTGATCAAATTTGGTTTTAGTGCGGCAAGAGTCCCACACTACTCAGTACCGCTTCTTACCGAGTGTCTTTTAATGATTTCCATCGGATAAAAAAACGGCTCCACTACTGTTCTTAAAAAAAATCAATTAATTTCTTTTGGTAAAAGTTACCTTTGGATGGGAATCAATCTTAAAAAAAAAAAATGGTTATTACTGGTACCTCCCAGAGAACCTTTTCTTTATTTTCGATTTTCTTCAAAACGGTTATTTTGATTTCAATAATATTTAATACAGAAGCTTCTAAACAATGTTAATAGTTTTTCTTACAAAAATTTAAAAAAGAAATATTTTTTTGGACTCTTAAAAATGATCTAATTTTTTTTTTTTTTGATATCAGAAACTATTAAAACTATATGGTCGGCTTAAATAAAACTAGGTATTTAAGGGTTTTTTACACTTTGTAAGATTTAGAAATTTTTTTTTTAAGAAAATTCCATAATCTTAAAAACGATAATACTTTTTGTTTTGAAATTTTATTTTTCACTTATAAATAAAATACCTGCGATTTGCATACCAAAAATTTTCCTTACAAATATTTTAGGAACTTGATTTATGTAAAAAAATATTTTTTTTGGTAAACCGCTCAAATTTTTTTAAATTGTTTTATTACCATACAATCATATTCAACCAAGAATAACGATGGCGTTCTTTTTTTTCAGCTCAAACATGCATTCTTTTAAACATTTTTCTCTCATAATTTCCATGTCCTTACATATAAATTTCTTAAACTCTCAGCATCTTGAACATAAGAGCAGGTTCGTGCGACCCAGTCTTACAAGCCTTTCATTTGTTTTTGTATCAATCAAACCATATATAGAAATAAGAACCGAATAATAACGATTTATATACAAAATGTTCTTATCCCAATGAAAAAGAAGCTTAAACTTTTGAACTTTTTTTATGAGAATAAAAAACTAAAAAAATAAAAAAAAAAAATTTATTTTTAATATAATAACAACATTAATGGTTGTTTCATATATTTATTTCAAGTGACGCATTTTGGTGTGAAAAACTATTATCAAAAATATCAACAACAAGCAAAAAAAAAATTTAAATTATGAAAATATTTAACATTAAAAATGTTTTCACATATTTCAAGCAAAAAAAAATAATAAATGCTTCAATAATATGTTATAAATTCATTCGAATGTTGATGGTTAAATAAATTTATATAAATTCACTAATACAGGGTGTCCGCCGGGTAGGTACTTTGTTTTGCCGCCATTTTGGTAAACATTAGACTTGGCAGTTCATATTTGGCAGTCGTGAAGTAGACTTGTGGCAAATTTATTATGAAAAATATTCGTGTTTTAATCGTTAAAACATTTTATCAAAATCAATCATCGATTACGTGAATTTTTTGGGAGAAACAACGAGCCAACAAAACGCACTATTTATCGTGTAGTGAATGAAATGGAAAATTGAAAACCCTCAAATTATTCATCAGTCCAAAGTTACAGTCTGGTATTCAATTTTGTCAGGAGGAATCATTGGACCTCACTTCTTTGAAAATGAAAACGGTGTAACGGTAACTGTGAATGGGAATTACAATGGAATTTCTGCTAGAGCTGCCGACATTAAATAAAACATTTATTAATTTAAGATCAATTCTCTTTCATCTAATCAGAAATTATAAAAAAAAAAAAACAAAGTAGTATACCTTCCCGGTGGACACCCTGTATAATAGGCAAATGTGGTGGTTAATAAGAAAAAATACTGCAAGCGTTTTTCAAAATTCGCAAAATTTTACTTAATCTGCATATTAGAACTTTTTTATGATTTTTAAGTATGCAGAATAGTTCATAAGAAAACACAAACTCATATTTTTCAACCTTTAAAATTTTCATTGAGCAAAAGAAAAATAAACAAAAATCCAGCGAACATTCATTTATAACAATTGAATATGATTTTTTATGCAAAAAGGATGATTCAAGGACAATGATTATGCAGGCATAGAAAATATATGAAAGGAGTTCCAGTATTTCTGTTTATTTTGATTGCGTACACGTGCCTTTGAGATTTCTTCCAAATAACATTCATAAACGAGTATATACTATACACTCCTGGGATTAATATTCCAAAAAAAAACAACAACAAATATTGACTGTTTTTAAGCAAATTGAAATACGCAATTTCTTATATATATATGCCAATATAAAAATAAACTCATTTTTTGGCACCTGGAATCCGTTTGCTTGTAGGCTTTTGGCATTGATATTTGATAAGTCCACCCCCGCATATCCAGAGTGTGCTTGAAACAACTTAAATTTTGTGTGTATTTTTATTTTATTTAGGGACTGATTGCCGTTATATCGATACAAAGTGACTTCTCGAAGCAAGTACCCTTCTAAATCACTTTGTATCTTTGAATATATAGAACTGTAGCTCTTTAGCTCCCTTTGAGCGTGGAGAACTCTGCGTAGGCCCGGTCTATAAGTTCTACCTCCCCAAACCGCGAATCACATTTTGAATGAACTTTAGGTCGACATCTCTTCCTAGAATATTTGAAGATACATTCTAATATTGAGGATACGGATGTAAGTACCTTTCTATATGGCACGTGTTTATTATTTTATATGTATTTTGTGAATTTATCCAGAATGACAAGAAACCTCTTCATTCAAAACGTGCCTTACTTAACTAAATTCAAGAAGCCGTAAAAATGAGTTTTTTTTTCGTTTTGTTTTTTGTATATAATATCGCCATTCTGTTGGCAACATGACATCTTTACATTTTCCCAGAAAAATAATGATCATCATTATTTCGTTTTATATCTCTTTGAAATTATGTTTAGGCTTATTTTCCTCTTAAAGTTCATACCTACCCACATAGATACAATTTTTTCATTTAAAAATTATACTTGTGGAAAAAATGAGAAATACAAAAACCCAAAAAAAAAAAAAAAAAAAATCCAAAAGCTTTCCTTAACTATTTTAAGGTTTCTATAATGTTAAAATCTAGTAAACCGAGAAAACGGAATACCTTTTATTTTAGGTGCTTTTATTTACTTCCCCTTTTTAGAATTAGGGTATTTTTCTTGGTGTGGTTAGATGTGTGTTGGTTGAGTAAGGGATATTATTTAAATTACTAGGAATTTGTAAAATCATTGCGTGATTCTTATATACCACCCTCAACCTTGAATATTAAATGAAGGGCTGTTTTATGTTTTTGTTGTCCTACTTCCTGTTTAAAGTTTTTCTTATATATTTTCTATACCCACATATGTATATATATAATGTACATAACTGTAGGGTAGGATTGGCTATAATTGGCATACTTATTGGATGAAATTTTTGTTTATTTTTGGGGAAATTTTTTTTAAATATTTCCGTATCAATTATTTGTTGGAAATAAAGGGTGGTTCAAAAATAATATGAAAATTTAAAAGGTTTTTTTTATGAATTTTGAAATAATTTATAACAGACAGTTGCCTTTGCCTTCAATTCTTACTCTTAGCATTGCAAACAAATTGGACGTTTTCCTCCTCTCAGCGTTTCAAATCAAAAAAAATCAGCTTAAGAAAAATAAAATTATTTTCAAAATACTGTAATTTTAAGATTTCTCAGAAACTTAATTCTAAGTTGGGCAATCCCATGGCAACTCACATTACATTTGGGACAGTTTTATGAGCTTCTTTATCAAAATTGTCTTACTTATTTAAATATAAACGGAACACAATATAAACTCTCTACATGGTAGTGACTTCGACTATTCGAATATAAATTTTGCCGAAAAAATTCTTTCTTAGTAAAAAATACGAAAACATGTTGGTATCTCACGTTACCTGGTTTCGGACACGGGTTTTGTAGGAGTACCTTGCACATTTTTTTTAAGTTGAACAAACCAATAAAGCTTAACAAGAGTATTGAATTAGATACGAGAATATATCAGCCTATTTTTAACTGTACAGAAACTTTAATTTGTTGACAATATTTTATACAAATGTAATAAAATACGTGGTAACTCACGTTACAAAAAGTCGGCAACTCACGTTATTTCACGTTTTTAATTTAGAAGTTAAGGGTTAACCATTTTATAATTTTATATTATTTTCATCTAAATGTTTGTTTCTTGTAGGATATTTTGCAATTCTAATTTTAAAATAAGCGAACAATAGTCAGGGGGCGAAATAAATTTTCCGTTTTTCTATCGTCATGTCCATTTTTTTATGGAACTACCTAGTAAGTACCTACTTATTTATTTAATGTGAATAGGTAACTGTTTTCAAAATTTTAAGATTGAAAATAGTTTTTTTCAAAGATTATTTTCTCTTTATTTTTAATATTTATTTTACATTTTTTTCAAAAATTGACCTTGAAAATTGAGCTTAGAACTTTAAAAAAACAAATAAAATACTGGAATATGTATTCGATTTAAAAAAAACACATTATTGAATGTTGTTTCTTCCTAATTTTTTTTTTTAATTTTTCTCAAATTATCACACCCTCAGGGGAAGATAGGGTTTTTCTAGAGTTTTCTTCCTTTATAAAGCAAGTTATGTATTTGTGGGTATCACAATTCTGTCTGTCTATTCAGGTACAGCCTAAACGGCCGGATCAATTTTCTAAAAACTTGGTACATGGTGGTTTTTTGTTATTCTGCCCAGACGTTTTTCATTTTTATTTTCAAACTAAGAATAACGGTACCTGCCGAGCAATTTTTTTAAGTAATTTTACAAAATCTTAGTTTTCTCAAAAACGAGTCAACATTTTCTGTTTAATTTAGTAAATTTCTTTCGGTGACGGTTATACCTTTGGATGGGAAACCATTTTTCAATAAATGATTAATAATGGAATCCCGAAAGAACCACTTTTTTATTTTCGATTTTCTTTAAAACGGTAATTATGATTTCAATAATTTTTATACAGAAGCTTCGAAGTAATATAAATAGTTTTTCTTACTCAAAATTTTGATACAAATATTTTTAAGATTTTCAAAAAATTTTAAAATTTTGTTTGAAAATCAAATATTTTGAAAACTAACATGTCAATTTTTATAAAATTCAATATAAGAGTTACACTCTTTAAAGTATTTAAAAAAAAATATTTTATGAAAAAATAACGGTATTTATCACACAATTGTTAAAAAACCGTTAAGGAAAATATTTGTTTTTCTTTAAAACGTCTCCTACAATTTTTGTAAAATTTTTCGGTATGCTCAAATTAGTGTGTTATACTACCAAGAAGCCTGATTCACAATACGAAGAGGAAACGAGACGTGAACGTGACGAGTTCTCGTCGGTTATGTGAAACGATTTTCAAACAATTTTAGCATACGAGGGTATACACAATGCAGCGTTTCTCGTCGTCACGTCACGTCAAGGATTCGAAAAATTAAAAAAAAAAATACGCGACGAGACGACGATTTTTTTTTTTACAAGAAATTTACATAATGGAAACAAAAATTACAAGAAAAAATACGATAAATTGAGATTAATAGATAAAACAATTGATAATCAGATGCCTGGAATACTTTTTATTAAATTTTTTTGATATTTTCTTTACAGAAAATCAATTCTTGTTGTTAAAAATCCTACCGCATTGTGAATTGGTGGACGATTTTATCGGGTTGTTCAAAAAGAGCGCTACAAAAGTTTTTTTAAATAAAACAAAAATGGTTTTGGATATCAATGAAATTCTTTATTCCTGTGAAAGTACGTTCGATTCCATTATGTATGGAACTTGATTTCGTTTGCATGGCCACCATGGGCACGCTTGCAGAAGTCCAGAAGCTTGTTGGCATAGACCATAGACTTGACGTAGCCCCACAGGAAATAGTCTCACAGCGTCAAATCGCACGACCGAGGCGGTCAAGCGACTCGACCATTTCGTGAGATAACATGTTCTTCAAACTTGGTTTCCAATAAATTGATTGTGACATTCGCTGTGTGGCTTCTGGCGCTGGCCGTCCTGTTGGAACCACATGTCCTCCAAGCCCATATCATCCAATTGGGGCCTAAAATATTCGGTTATCATTGAACGGTAGCGATCCCCATTCACAGTAACGTGCCGGTCTTGATCATTACGGAAGAAGTATGGCCCAATGACTCCGCCAGCCCATAAACCACACCACATGATGGCTCATGGAGTACGTGTGGATTGCTGCCTGACCAATACCGCATATTTTGTTTATTGACGAAGCCATTCAGCCAGAAATGAGCCTCATCGCTGAAGATGATTTTTCGATGAAAATCCGAATCATTTTCCAGTTGTTGCTCAGCCCAATTCACGAACATACGACGCTTCTGGTGGTCAAGCGGCTTCAGTTCTTGCGTCAATGTATTCTTGTAAGGATGAAGGCCAAGATCTTTTCGCAAAATTCGCCACAAGGACATCACAGAGATGCCCAACGCTTGAGAACGACGTGTGAGAGATACATTTGGGCTTTCTGCAACTGAAGCCTCAGCGGCAGCAATATTCTCGACACTACTGGCACTTCTTTGTCTCACTGGCACGGGAACATTTTGTACTGTTCCTGTGGATTCAAATTTTTCCACTAGACGCTCAATTGTTGATCTGCTAGGACGATTATGACGACCATACATTAGACGTAGCGCTCTTAACGTTGAGGCCACTGACTGCGAATTTCGGTAGTAAATTTTAATAATTTCGACTCGTTGTTGGCTCGTATATCTTTTCATCATAAAATGGCAAACCTTACTGAAGGGAAATGTCAATAGAGCGGCAAGAAATATGGCGTCGTTTGCTGTCCCTGTCGCTATACTTTTGTAGCGTCCCTTATGAAAAACCCTTTATAATTAGAAAAAGATGACAGTTTTTCATGTCACGCTCTCGTCTCGTTTCCTTGTCGCATTGTGAATCAGGCCATAATTATAAAAAAAATACAAATAGCAACTAAATATTATAAGTAATTCTCACATAACGTTTCTCTTATTTTTGAATTTTCTCATTATGCTCATTGGCTGAATAAAATTAGATTAACTTTTATATACAAATTTCAAATATAATTACAAAATATTGCGTATATCAAAGTTTCAAAAAAAAAGTTTTTAAATATTTTAAAATGTTTCAATTTTTTTTTTTTTTGAAAATTCGATGTCTCAAAAACGGATCTACATTTTTTTCGATATTTTATTTTTATAGGCACAATTTTCCAAGAAATGTCATGTAACAGGTTGGTCCCACATATATTCTGTTTTTTTCCAAGTTATCAATGCCATACTTGTTTTTGAGCTCTAAGTTATTCAAGTTGTTTATACACCTAAAAAAAAACGATTTAAATGTTTGTTTAATACTTTTTTCTATAATTACTTCCATGTTTCAAAAATTCTTATGTACCAAGCAACTTGAACATAAGAGCAAGTACGTGCAACACAGTAATGTATTTAAGTTTTTCTTAGAATAATAGCAGAAATCATCCCCCAAATATGGACTTTAAATTATGGTACACCCTGTATAAATCTTAAATAAGGTAAACATGAATTTTGATATAAATCTTTAGAATTTTTGTAAACAAATGTGAAGGTAAAATAATTTATCCAAAGTGTAAAAATGTTTATGAAGATTTTCTTAACGGTTATATCGCAAAAAGTTGTTTTTTTTTTTTGCAGCTAAATAAAAATTTAAATTAAAAAAAAAAACTTATGTTCAAAAAGGGCCATATTTTTCAAAGAGGAACCATATGGAATTCAATATTGACAAGTCAAATTTAAAGTTAACCGTCAACTTGCTTACAGCTACAAGTTATCATTAATTAACATAAAATTAAAAATTATGGGATCAGTCATTGAACATTTAATAACACCTTATTTCACATATGAAAGCTCAGAAAAAAGATTTATAATTAAGACTTTATAAGGTCAGTCAGATAATAAGTTACAAAAAAACCCACTGTAGAATTGAGGAAGTTAAGAATATTTTTCAATTTCCAGCAAATGATTGTTTGGTTAACTTTATCAAAAGCACCATCTAGTATATTGCCTATATCTTCGCTCTCTGCTGGCAAACTATAAAGCTTAAAATATCAAAGTATTTTTAGAATAAATTAAATGTCGTTTTATTATATGATTTCTTATAACTTTATTTTCCAATTAATTAAAGTCTTTATATGTTTTTAACTTCCCAAAAACAAACTTCCTGAAATTAATTATTTTAATAACCTAAGGCAGGTATATAGAAAGGGAAACATGTCCCTAAAACGAAAAGTTTATTTCAAAAATAAATATAAAAAAAAAAGTATTCCATAACATCAATATTGACATTAAACGTGCTAATATTGCTTTGAAAGTTTTCCAAAACTTTTCATATTAGGACTTCCACCCTGAACTGCCATTTATTTATTTCTCATAAATGTGCCATTTCCGCCAACGCTATTTTATTGTTTCATCTACCTTAAATTCTGTATATATATATAATTTACGACTTATTTTCTCATCCCAATGCACGGGTAAATTTTTTGCCCTTGAATTGACCTACGCTTTGAATTTTGTACCTAAGGCATCTTGAATCTTAATAAATCAAGAAACCAAGCGTGGACATATCTCTAAAAATGCCGGGTCGGGTAAATGGGAATCTGCGCACAAGTGAATAACCTTGCCGCCATCAGGAAGTGGCAAAATTGTATGAGGCACCATGCAATCCACCAAGTATCATAAGCATCATCATCATCATCATCATCACTAGTATCATCATTATCATCTTCTACTGAAGAATTTTTCAGAAGAAACGCCAGAACGCGTTACACACGGAGATGATTCGATAAATTCTTTTCTTCCTTCCGTTTTGCGTGTTACTAATGCGAGGACTTTTCATTGCCAATGGTGTAGCGCATGTAGGTGGTTGAGGCATGTATGTAGGTATATAATTTTCTAGGAAAGGACTTTTATATTTTGGCATAAATTCGTTCGAAAACTCTCGCAATCGTAACTTTTACGACTTTTTTAGCGGACGCATAATTTGGAAAAAAAAAAGTAATCTCCTCTGGGCTTAGGAAGAGCTTAAAAGCGTGGGATGATAAAATACTATAAAGGTAAACTTTTTCCGATACGCATTCTGAGCGGGTCTAATAAATACAAATAATTTGTTGCAAAATATCGAGTCTGAGAGAGTGAGTGTGTTGGTGGGAGGGCTTTCAAAAGATGTTCATTTAAGATATACAAATGAACACAGGATATTAAATTCGAGGTCAATGGTATAGAATTAGAACTCTTCTTATATACTATAGCGAAAGAAAATCCAATAATTGAAACAACTGTCACAAGGATATGGATTGAAACTTTAGGTTTAGAAATTTGTGTGTAGAGTGTGGACTTTGTGGGGTGATTGAAGCACATTTCACATTTTGACGAAAATCTACATAAATGATTTTTCCGATACATACATTTTCTTAGAGAATTTAGGAAAACAAAATGACAAAGCACAAGGCAAAATAATCTTATTTATCCTGTTGGATCTAGATTTCGTCAATATTCATATTTCATAAGTTTGGAATACTAAAACAGCGTTTCATATTAACCGATAATTCTTCAAAAAAAAAAACTGCACCATGTTCTGACTTTCTCAGAATGCATTTGGTTTCAGATAATTTTGTATGGACTCGTATCTTTCCAAATCCGAAAATTTTGTTGCTCTTTCAGACATTTTTTAAAAAAATGCTTCTAGTCGCTAAAGATGATTTTTTCGTTATGCGCGGAGCATTTATTGAATGGAACACTGATTGAGGGGAATAAAATTTGATTCTTCATGTTTTACACTTGCTATTGAAGATATCATAACAAATTTGTATTAACAACATGGGTTCTTTTCGACAACGTAGAAAATCTCCTATTACTTAAACTACAACGGGAGTATTGAGCACCTCATATTAAAAAGTTGAATTTTGGTGCCGAAAATCTTTTAACTCTCCAATTTTCTTAATTATTACCTAAAATGGTCTGCAAAAAAAAAAACACCTTTAAACAAAAGCATACATTTTATTAAGGATTTTGGGGTGCTGAATCCGAATCCATAGTCAAAATTGCTCTAACACGTTTTTGAGATATTTCATTATAAACATGTCTAAACCCCGTTTTTTTGGGTACATTTCACAGTGAATTACTTCACTACTAAATTTATTTTTACAAAACTACTAATAGGATCTGAAAGAACAATATTTCACCTCCCTAAATCATTGCAATTTTCGTTGAAATTCCTTTTTTTTCTCAAAAAAAAACAACGTTTCAGAAACACTTCGATAAAAAAAATTAAAAAAAAAACGTTTTTGGGAACTTTGCCGCTTTCTACCTTTTAAGAGACAAACTATAGAAAGTCGGCCCCATGACAGCAATTTTTAATCTTTTCTCTTATACAAATATGAAAAGTTCAATCTATAACTAATTTTTGTGATGTTAAAACCTGGTTGGATGGAACTATCGCAGTGAAATAAAGTTGTGGAAAAAACTTTTCTTGATTTTAATACGCTTAAATATGTTTCTTTTATAAATCCTTTGAACAAAACGTTCCTTATACATAAACTTGACTTTATGAATATTGGAGAGAAATTCAACAATCTCCCTTATCAGATGTTTTTTTTTTTTTACCAGGTCAACCTAACATAAAAGGGTTCTATTCCTCAAATCATTCATGTTCTTCAAAAATCAATTTTAAAAAATTGAATTTTTCTGAAACCAGATTTAGATTTAAATCTGGTTTTAGAGAAAAAGTCAATTCCAAAAAATTATTTGAAGGCAAAAAACAAGTGTTATTAATGAAATGTGGTCCACGCATCAAAAAAATATACCGTTATTTTTTTGTAAAATGTTGACACCATAAATCAACTTTGAGACAAAAATTTGGATTTTTCTTCCTTCACTTCAACAAGGTTCCCTGTTTAAGTCAAAATGGTTTCCTAATTTTTTTTTTGAATTTGTATAAAAGGGAAAAACGCTGGGAATGTAAATACTGTATTTCATTTTTAATGCTTGCTTAAATGCTCTTAGGAAAAATCTATTTCACAGGGTAAAAGTCATTATACAGTCAGCCCTCTCACGAATTTCATCACAATCGGAAAGTTGTTACAAATCCTAAGAAATTCTATAACCAAATCTGTTTTTTTTTTCAGACATTTTATACCCCTAGCTTTTACTCCCCTTATCTAAAGCAATGGATTCTCAGGAATCTAAGTTAGATAATGTGGCTTGCCTTATTATCACCCTTCCTAACCTAATCAATAAAAGATTTCAGATGACTTTTTAATACAAAATTAAATTATTAAAAATTCTTTTTTTAAGTATGAACTTTCTTTTTCATTGAGTTTAAGAGTTGGAAAGCAGAAAAATTAGTTTTCACAAGATTTTCAATGAAAATTTCAAATGAGCTCAACTCAATGAAGTGTTTCATCTACATTAATACGTTAGTTAGGATCATCAGCTAAATGGGCAAAACGCTTTATAAAGTTGACCTCATTTCAAAAATTCCAAGAAACAAAACTAAATAAAATGCACGACTGGATCGAACGTACTTGCTCTTATGTTGAAGTTGCTTGAAAATTAAGAACTTTGAAATTATGCAAGTTTTTATAGAAAAACTATAAAAACAAAGTATTTAAATCGTTCTTTGACCTTAGAAATAAAATAAATAACTTAGAGCTCAAAAAAAAGTATGCTTTTTGATTTCTTGAAAAATATGAATATACGCAAAAAAATATAAAAATCGTTGGAGCGGTTTTCTTTAAAATTTAATTTTTTATGAAGGGTTTTTCAACAGGGACGCTACAAAAGTAGAGCGACAGGAACAGCAAACGACGCCATATTTCTTGCCGCTCTTTTGACATTTCTCTTCAGTTTAGGTTTGCCATTTTATGATGAAAAGATATACGAGCCAACAACGAGTCAAAATTATTAAAATTTATTACCGAAATTCAGAGTTAGTGGCCTTAACGTTAAGAGCGCTACGGCCAATTTATGGTTGTCATAATCAATCGTCCTAGCAGATCAACAATTGAGCGTCTAGTGGAAAAATTTGAATCCAAAGGCACAGTACAAAATGTTCCCGTGCCAGTGAGACAAAGAAGTGCCCGTAGTGTCGAGAATATTGCTGCCGCTGAGGCTTCAGTTGCAGAAAGCCCAAATGTGTCTCTCACACGTTTTTCTCAAGCGTTGGGCATCTCTGTGATGTCGTTGTGGCAAATTTTGCGAAAAGATTAAATTGATGCAAGAATTGAAACCGCTTGACCACCAGAATCGTCGTATGTTCATGAATTAATCTGAGCAACAACTTGAAAACGATTCGCATTTTCATCGAATAATCATCTTGAGTGATGAGGCTCATTTCTGGCTGAATAGCTTCGTCAATAAACAAAATATGCGGTATTGGTCAGGCAGCAATCCACACGTTCTCCATGAGTCATCATTGCATCCCGAAAAAATTACGGTTTGGTGTGGTTTATGGGCCGGCGGCGTCATTGGGCCGTACTTCTTCCGTGATGATCAAGACCGGCACGTTACTGTGAATGAGGATCACTACCGTCCAATGATAACCAAATATTTTGTACCCCTATTGGATGATATAGACTTGGAGGACATGTGGTTCCAACAGGACGGCGCCACAAGCCACACAACGAATGTTACAATCAACTTATTGGAAACCAAGTGTGGAGAACGTTTTATCTAACGAAATGGTCCAGTCGTTTGGCCGCTTCGGTCGTGCGATTTGACACCGTTAGACTATTTCCTGGGCTACGTCAAGTCTATGGTCTATGCCAACAAGCCAGCGACGATTGATGAACTTCGTACGAATATCGAACGTGAAATTGCAGCAGTATCAGCAGATTTATGCTCGAAAACCGTCGAAAATTGGGTTCAGCGTCTGGACTTCTGCAAGCGTGCCCGTGGTGGCTATGCAAAAGAAATCGAGTTTCATACATAATGGCATCGAACGTGATTTCACAGGAATAAAGAATTTCATTGATATCCAAAACCGTTTGTAGCGCTCTTATTGAAAAACCCGCTACAAACGGTTGGTAACATTTTTTAAAAAATATTTTGGTATGCCAATTTTTAGTATTTATAAATATACATTCGAAACCCAAATGAAAAAAGTCGTCAACCCCTTTTTGAAAAATTAAATTTTCAAAATAAAATAATATTTTTTCTTAAATCCAAATTAAATTTATTTTTTGTTCAAAGTCTTGAGATGCAATATAATTGTCATTTTAAAGGAGGTTTTTAAAAAATTACTGAAAATTGATAGTAAAAAAGCGTTATATGGGAGGTACCGCTACTAACAGTTTTTGGCAACAAGATTTTATTAAAATGTGCAACATACCTATAATAATGCAAAATAATATTTTCTTATCAAAATCGTTGGAGCCGTTTTTGGGATAAATAAACTTTGCCTTAACAATGTCTAAGAACATATTGCAACTTCGTTGTTCCTTGAGAGATTTCAATGAAATTGACACAGGTGAGAGCTGATACAAAATTAGAAAAGAAAAAACCATTTCCAACAAGTTGTTTCAAAAAATGTCAACATTTTGCAACTACGTTGTCTTATGAGCAAACATATTTTTTCTTTTGTAATTCTTTATTCTATTTCATTGAAATTGCTAAAGGTACAACGAAGTTGCAAAATATTGGCTTATTTTGGAAACACCTGCATTGGAAATATCCTGATATAAAGTAATTTTTTTTAAACAGTAAAAAACTGTGAACATTTCTGATTTTTTAGAGATTTCTCATTGCTTCGACATCGTAGCCATTCTTTAAATTCTTTAATAGAATTTCACAATGAATAGCTTGACAGATGAAGACGAACTTTATTTTGAGGATCTAAGTTTCTTAATATCCTTAACTTCCTCATTTCAATAAAATTTATTTCAAAAAATAAATCACTTCGCAAAGTGAATATATACTTGATGATGAATTATTTGCTTAAGGGATATTTTCAAATCTTTTCTTATCGTGAGAGAACAGTAGAACGAATAGAATGGTTCATGAGAAAATCGACAAAGAATGATAAAAATCAATATTTTATGATTCGCGAACGATATCTTTCGAACCCTGCTAAAGATCGAATGGCAAAAACAATTGCAAAAACGAAAAGTAATAAAAATTTTAAATAGATTGACGAACAAGATTTAAACATGAGGCAGCTACGAGTATAAGAAGTCACTCCTAAAAAAAGAACAATGATGAACAGAACACTAAAATTGCAACATGAATTGCAAATGGTCTTTTACAGAATCAGAATTAAACTTTTTTTTAGACATAAATTATAAACATTTTTGTTTGATGTCCGCAACTCACCTCGCTAGAACTAAGTTTTAATAGAAAAATTCATAACTATACATGTTATCACACTCCGCACCAAGCGAAAAAAGCTAAGGGAGGATCAGAAATTTTCTTGAAAAGCAGCCAAGCACCTAAAAGGAACCTAGACACAAAACACCACCAATAAATCACATTTACATGATGGTAAATGGATCGGAACAAAAACTTTAACTTTAAACCTCCCCCAATATGATTTTAAAATTAAGAAAAAGTCATTTTTCAATCTTTCATCGATTGGACCTGATTCACCGGTGGTTTTGGTGCGGTAAGAGTCCCACGCTATTTGCTACTGATTCTTCTCTTGTGTTTTTTGAAGATTTTTATCGGATAAAAATAAATATTTTAATTTTAATATTCAGTCGCTTGACTTTTCTTTTCAAATATTCTTCATTTTTCCTTTATACAATTTACAAATAATGCCCAAGGCTAGTTTTCTTACTCAAATGCGATAAGTTAAAATATTAGCAGGAACTAAGAAATAGGTATAGTCGCATCTGATTTATATGTCAAATTTTGCTTGAAATGCATAAAAACTTAATGTTTGGCGCCGTTCTACACATTTCCACCTAATTCTTGGTACTCCCACATGGGAGTTTATTCAATCATAAGGGAATTTATTGCACTTTTAGTGAGAATCATCTCCACTTGGAGAGTGGAGTTTTTGCCCACATGGCATGAGAATCAACTTCTCTTCTTTTTCTTTGATTCATTCTTAGGAGATATTTTTTTTTAATTTTTTGTTTCCTTAAGTTTCTTTTAAGACCTCGCACCTACCTTAAATCCTATAGTAAGCCCAAGCAGGAGGGCTGCGTACCACCTCGTATTTCTGTAAATAAACAATAACGTTTTCTATATTTATGCATCAATAATATCCCAAATTCCAAATTTTAGGTGGGAAAAAATTAAAAAAAAAATCGGGTGCACTTTGAAAAGTGGAATGGATTTCTACTTGTGAAAGAATTAACTCCCATGTGGAGCAGATGCACGTGAAATTACTTTCCTTCACCCTAATTCTTCTGCTGAGAAAAAGATTCATGGTTAACTTCACAGTGAAGTTTATAGTTCACAAGAATTTTTTTGTTTTTCTCTTTTCAAAGAATTTAAAAATTTGGACCACAATTTTTTCTTAAAATGCATTCAAAATTGGAAATTTGGAGCTTTGCTAATAGTTCAAGCTAGCTCTTACGCTGATAAAACGATTGTCATGCAAACTTCACTACGAAAGTTAATGGTTTGGTATCATTATTTTTTTTTCTTCTGATTTCGACTGATTTCTCTCTTAAAGTTCATAATAACTGCAGGCTTAGAACCTTTCTACAAATTTCTAGCAAGATCATTTACTGTCATGCTAACTTAACAGCGTAAGATTATTTTTTCATTTTTTGTTTAAATAAGGGTATCAAAGATTGGACCATAATTTTTCTAAGAAAAAAACTAAATAAAATTTGCAGTAAGGCTGCAAACATGCAGTTAGTTTGAAGCCTTACTGCACATTTTATTTTGGTTGGACACAGTAAAGTAACCCAGCAGTATGAATGTTTTTGTATTTAAAGCTTCTTAAATCAGATTAGGAATGTTCAGAAAAATGAGGTCTCAAAAACCTTAGCAATTCCTCAGCAAAATTTTTCAGATTTGCAGTCCAATTGCTGAGGAAAAAAATGTTGGATCCGCTTTGCTCACTTTCTGACGGAAAGAAATTTGCTGAGGCGTTTAAGATTTCTTTAAGTAAGTAGTACACACTAATTCCTGTCGTTGCTCCATTTGTCTAGGTGAAAATCACTATGGTTATTTCATAGAGAGTCTGGTACAAGCCGATAGATATGGCAACAGCATTAATTTGGCCTTAGAAAAAAAGTTAAGGCTGGAAAGGTTTCTTGCTTATAAAGTCCTCTTTTTCTAGTTTTGAATAAACACAAATTTTAATTTTAAAGGTAAATGCTTTACAGGATATCAGCGGGGCCTAAACGTTTTTCTAGAATGAAATTTTTTTTGAAATGTGCTTCACAACAATTTGCTTTATTTTCTCATAATATCTAACAAAAATCAGGATCGGAAAAGAACTTTCCTACACAACCTAAGAAAACACACAACCTCAACTCATTTATTGAGTTTGAATATACATAAACCTACCTATACTAACAACAAAAACAGAACAGAAAAATAAACATACATAGATACATACACATGTATAGGTATACATAATTCGTATTCAAGGTCGAGCTCGGTCAAGGTTACATTCACCCCGTAAAAAGTCATAGCCTCGTACACTATACTATACTATAGGTACATCGATTTGTTAAGGGTACGCCGTATTCGGTATTTGATGCCGTCCGTCGTAGTCGTTGTCATCACAAAACTATCCTATCCAATCCACCCACCATTTTGTAAAAGCTCATTCCCTTCCTAAGCACATTTCAAAAAGTATATAAGTACATAGGGCATAGGAGACAATGCTACGCAGTAGAAAAAGGTTCATTTTTCGTTTAATATTTATATAAATCGTTCCTATTTTCCGACGAAACTTTTTGGTTTTTGTGTAATTCAAACGGGGGAAGGTGCTGGAGAGATAAACAGAAAGCTTTACCCATTAAAAAGCTCAATGTCATTCACGAGTACAGTTTTCAATACCACTACAATCTCAGCTTCTAACAGTACCTCGACCTCGAACTTCATGCACACAAGTGGGCAATGTTCGTTGCTTCATTGAGTACTAACGGGCACAGCGGGTAGGGTACAGGGAAATGAAAATCGTTAACTGGAGGGTGTAGATGGGTCGATGGGCGAATGGTTGCTGTGGTATGGATTACTTGCGCAGATGAACTTGAATAAGGCTTTAAATTTTATATTCTTTCGGTTGCTTAAAGAATCAAACGGTAAAGGACATCAACAAATATGCACCTGTGAATAAGGTGTGAGTAAGCGCGCGTGTAGATAATTTTAGAGGCTATAGCTTATATTAACTTTTTCGATTGACAATAAGACTGCGTAGATGATGAGCCTTTGCTAGCTTGGGAATCTTCTTTTTTTTCAATTATTAGATGGAAAGGTAGGCGTAAAGCAAACAAAGTCGTAATTGCAAATTATAAGCAACAACAAAAAAAATGAATAAAATAAACATGTCCCTAATTGAACTCGCCTTCTATTTTTATTTTCGATTAAGACTCCTCTCTGTTCACCACAGAGCTACATTACGCGGCCTTAGCAGAAGAATTTATGTTTTGGTATTGACACGAGTAACAGTACATAGTATGTACTGTAAAGAGATACGTTTGTCTTCATATTGTTTATGAGAATGTGCGTGTACAAGGCATTTTAACGAAGACGCCCCATCACTTATCGGGAAAGTCGTTATAATTGTGTGGTTGCTTGTGAACTTTTCAAGGTGAAATGTACTCAAAGATTTGTAAGTCCTTGCAAAGAGTTTTGATCTGCAAGGTCGGTGTGGCGTATCTTCTTCGTTCAGATAATTACATTTTTCTGGGCGATGATTTTGCTTTGTTGCCTGGGAATAACCAAGATGCTTTGTGTCGAAACCTTTTTTCTTCTTTGTGGGAATAGGCTTTGACTTGGAAATAAATTTGGTGTCACAAAATTAATGGAAATGCTTTTAAGTAGGTATGTTCATACATATAACTGACTGAGTATTTGGTAAAGGGGAGAAAGTAATGACTCAGACCATTTTTTTTTAATCCTAGGAAAACATTTTGATCATAATTAATTGCTGAATTGCTGAGGAGGGTGTTTGGCAGGCTGCATAGGTTAGATGTAGATAGATAAATTATTATAAAATGTATGAATATGGTAGCGTGTGTCTAAGCCTACATTTAGCTCTACACTATATACAATACATGTTTGATGTATGGCTGAGGAGTTGAAGTGAACTGCCAACCCGAATAAGTTACAAAGCCTTTTAATATAGCCAGACTGCGATTTGTTCACCTTTCATCACCATCATGACTCATGGATTTTAAACGAAATTCCCAAAACCTATATAAAAGACAAACCACTCATCTTCCTTGAATTTTACTTTATGTGGGAATCGCAAATCACTCAATGCCATTTCACACCTTTATTATAGCTTTGTTCCCCAAACTGTCCTTGAATTGGAACATTGCATTGGTTTTATACATATGCATATACCTATAAGCCATAATTTGTTTTTATTTTGTTGTGGTTGCGCCTGGGTTCCCATAAAATACAAACAAAATCTGGAACGCTTACTGAATGTATGAAATGAAACAAAGCTTGATAAAAACAAAGCAAACAAACAACAAGCAACAACAACAAAAATGCTGAGAATAAGACTTTATAGTAAACCGATTCCTTTGTTGACAATGACAATGGAGTCTTTAGCTAATTTTTGCATATATGACTTCATCATATCTTCGGAGAAATTCTAATCCCTTCTTTAAAATTCCTTTTTTAGTTTTTTTTTTTTTTTGTTTAAATTAAGAAATGAGTGGGATGTACCTATTACTCGTAGTATCCGATAACTATGAAAACTGAGTGCAACACCATATCACTTGATGCCTGAAATGAGCCATGGTAACAATGTTAAGTTCATTGCAATGCAATAATGCACTATGAGGTTCGTTTTTGTTTTGTTAATCCAAATTAGGACGCAGACGGTACTTGAGTCGTGGGAGAGTTTAGATAATGAACTTCTTCCAGGTTTCAAGGCTTATGCCAATGACAAAGCAAAGAAAAATGAGCTGTAATAATTCTCTGGAAATTTAAACTAGATCAAAAATAAAACAAAAAAAGAATAATATTTTGAAAGGAGATCTAACAATTAGTTTTTTTTACGGTTTTATTTACAGAAAAATTATTTTTAAATTACATTATATACAGAGTTTTAATGCGTTTACTCTAGAAATTAAAATGTTCGCATTAAATTAGCTCAAATATTACCATCATGGAATTAAGGATGGCAAAAACCACCGTTCGAAGCCTCTGTTTGTTTGAAAAATCGGCCCACTTCTAAATCTTTTTAGAAATGGGCCGATTTTCAATGCAAAAACTCATAAATCAGAGATTAAAACTCTTATGTCGACATTGATGAACATTTTATCTTAATTTGGAACCCGTCTACTTAACAGCTAGATACTCCTTATTAATTTGAGTTTGAGTCTTAAAAAAATTGGTCCGTTTACTTTACTTTTTGACTGTTTCATTCAGTATTCATTTAAAAATATGACGTGAAATAAGGCCTAACGAAATAAAGCCAAAAAATCAAATGTGGACTTATTTCTTTCTTTAATGTGGAAATAACGCTGAATTTTTGGTCTGATAAATTCCTGTTCCATACTTGGGACACTTTTGGGCAGAAAAGAGTGCTCACCAGAAAGTAAAACATATCCCTCCTTGACAAATTCTATCCTAGAAATTACTTTGGGCAGAAACTATTTGGTTTGTCAAATATCAGGTTGATGTACGTCAAATATCAGAAATACCAAAATAAATTCTTGATATAGATTACCAGAAAACTATTTCACATTTGCATCCCTATGAGAGAGTTTCATTAACATTGGCTTCCAATCAGTAGCTAATTTCTATTAATACGAGTACTTATGCCTGAAAAATTAGAATGCCCATTTTTTTTTTAAGAAACTCATGAAGTGTAGAAAGTTAAAAGGACACTTTTCGAAAATCAAATTTAAAAGTATTACATTATAAGTTGCATATTTATTTAATTGCGAATTACTTACGCAAACAAAAATGAGAATTGCTGTTTTGGTTTGCGAAAAAAATGGCTGTTGAGGTCTAATTAATTGTATAAACTAGCTAGGAAAAAAAATACTCTTATATTTTTGGAAAAAATAAGAAAAGATTAAAATAAGATAAACATTTTTTTTAAATAAAATGATTTAATAATGTTTACAACCTAGGAATTAGATTTTTCTTTGAGTTAATCATATCAAATGATATTAATATTTGTTTGTTAAACTAATTAATTAGTTTAAAAATTCACTTTGTTGTTTTTATTTTTACTAAATTGTATTTCATACTTACATAACATCAGTATTACATAACTTGTACTACCTCGTGGTATGATGGTTAGTGCGTAGGACTGGCAAGGTCTGGGTTCGATTTCCAGCCACTGCCACCTAAAAACTGCCTCTAAAGACAAGAGTATACTTGTCATGAATAAGTGCTTTCTCATCTAGCTGTTCGGACTCGGCAAAAAATTGTAGGTCCCCTTCATTCCTGCTAACAAAATTACGCACACCGGAATCGTTGAGAGTTGTAAGTCACTAGGCCTTGGTTCTCCACGAGCTGTTGGGCCACCAAATTTATTTTTTATTTTTACTTACACAACTTATAAGCAATAAATTACATCTCAATCTCAAATTTCTTGCAAACTTTTGTCTTTATTTTTGAGAAAGTTGTCCTGCTTATGTTTATATGAAGTCGGTAGAATGAACATACTATTGTAGGCAGCAGTGGATCTAGGATTTGGTTGTGGGGGGAGAGGGCCCTGAGGCCATTTTCTTTTTTTAATCTTCTCAATGCTCATTGTAGTAATGTAGGCCAGTGGTAAGAGTCAAACAAACATTTCATAATGATTAATAAAAAAAATAATGACTGGTAATTGAGCACTTGAATCTATTCACATAATGTCAAGAACGTCACACTGTACCAAAAAATTGTAAGAATATTTTTAAAGAATCAAATATATTTATTTTAATTCTGAATGTTTTTTGAAGGATTTATACATCTAGGCCGTACCTACGCAGGACATGCTGAATTTTAGCTCCCACATTCTTCTTCAAATACCAACTAAAATGCTTGCTATATTTTAACATATCAAAAATAGCTTCTCTTCTCTTAATACAAATTTTACTTAAATATTTCAAAGAATTTGTTTTCGATATATCAAGTAAATCTCTTAAAACAAAATAGGTTTTTTTCCTTTAGCTTTGATAAATTGTTTCTTGTCAAATATTTCTTGACATTGATTTTCATTTTACCAAAGTAAAATTCACCTAAATCTCATAAAAATAAAAAGCTGTTACAAATTCGCTCCACAGTAAAACCGTGAATAATTATTTTGAGCGCTAAATTTTGACAGATATGTTGGTGACGTACACTAAGAAATGAAATTTTAATTTTTTTTTCTGGAGTTGCGTATCACTCGGCTAAGAACTTAACCATATTTTGGAGAGAGTTTTGGAACAAAATTTTAGAGCAATCCAAAATCAAAAGAAGAACTTAGATTGAAATGCGATTTTTAAGGAAGTTTTGAAATCGTCAAAATATCTTTGAGTTGCAAAATCAAACTGAAATAAAGGCTTTGAATTCAATTTTGAGGACACTGATTGCATAATCAATAAAAATTTTGTGATGCTGGTGCTCGAAAACATTTCAAGTAAATTATCGATACCAATATTTTTTTTTGGAGCCGGAAACACAGTTTTTACAATTAAAAGGTCTTAAAGATTTCTGGGCTCAGCTAAGCCTTAAAGATATCAAAAATAGGTGATATTTCTTCCCAAAACTACTAATTTTAATCCAAAATTCTGTCAGTTTCATTTTCTTTATATGGACTTTGACAGAACTTTCGACTTAAATTGGTAGAAATTGGCAGTTTTGGGAAGTACACGACCAGACCTATTTAATCTTGTGGTCAAAATCAAAAGGTTCTTTTATGATGAGTTCTATCGATATCCTTAGCTATCGATAGAACTCATTCCTTCATTAAGGATTAAAAACAATGGGTGCGTTTTTTTTTGCAGACCCAAGGAATCGGACCAAAAGAACGGCATCGGGGCTTAGTGACGCACGCCATCACAGAAAAAAAAACTATCGATAACAAGTATGAAATTCGTACCGGTAACACAGTTTTTATCTGGCCCCGAAATATTCTCTGGACTTAGCTAAGTTGTTGTTGCATCTAACATGCAAATTTATTTGCCCCGGCGTCGTTTTTTTTCATTCAAACCCATTCGGGCAAAAAAAAACACACCTTATATCAAACTTTATTGACAATTTTATCTGAAGAAGAACTTTCAAAGCAAAGGTTATATTTTTCACTCAATACAAATTCTTACTACCAGAATTCTTGTTTTTCAATTACTGAAAAAAAGTTTAAAATGAATATATCAGACAGATGCTATCATTTACCTCTTCATTTGCATTCAACATGTAAATTTGCTAAAATAACATCGTTTGTTCCACCCAGTTCTGTTTTTCTTTTTTGTTTAATTCCTCCCAGTTCTACTTTTTTTTCGTTCAATTCCCTAAAGCCAAGGGTTTTGAATAAACACATTCTACATGTAACTCTAACTGCCTGACAGAATGGGCGACCGAGCTGGAACAAATGCTGCAATAAAAGTTGAAAATTATTCAACTCTTGAAGCTCTAGCTGCAGCATTTTTGACATCTATTCTAGTTCCGTCTTGTATTCTGTTCAGGCAGTAACTGCCTGACCAGAATGGAGTACTGTAACTGGAGCTGCAAATGCAACTTTGCAAAATGGAAGCTAAAATTACTTTATATCTTTATCAGTGATTAAAAATAGTTTGAAACTCCATTCAACCGCCAAGTAAACACTCGGGTAAACTCAAAATTTTAAAACGTCAAAAAAGCTGCATGCAAAATTTAAAAGTTGGCCAACTTGTCAAGCTGCGTCTGCTGCTGCGTCGTGTTGTGTTCGTATCATTGGATTTGTGTGTATTCAACATTTTGACAGCTATTCCAGTTGAACTTCCATCTCCATTCTGTTCAGGCACTTAAGCCCCAACACCGTTTTCTTGTTCAGTTCTCTTGAAGCTTCGGAAAACATCAGGTTACTTGCAAAATTGATAAGCCCCAACCTTAGGACATTCAACAATTCCTTAGACCTTAAAAAAAAGCAGCCAACATATTAATTTGTTAGCTCCATTCTCAATTCAATATCCAATTTCCATGGGGCTTGAATTCGATTCACTTTGTTTTTGTACATTTTTTTCATCGATATTTCTCAGGACTAAAAAAAAACATACTTTCATTCAAATTTTTCAGTCCCAACCTTGTGATAATAGAACAAAATCCTAAGGGCTTGGAAAACACAACTAACATAATTTTTTTAAGCCCGATCTTGAATAAAAATACTGAAACATCATAATCTACTGCATTTTTCTATATTAAATTAATTTAACTAATCGCCCTTATAGCCCCCTCCCCCCTGGATCCACCACTGATTGTAGGTACTTTATAAAGAGCAGTTTTGGAGTTGTGCTAAAAAGAAATTTCGAGATTACAATCAAACATGTCATCCTGACGATAGAGAGTTTGAAACTTACAGCCTAAGCCACTGAAGCGATATTCTATAAAAAATTTTTTATTTTTGAATTTCTCATTTACTTCAATCTATTTCAATCAAAATTTTATACAAAAGCTCTTTCAAAATGTTAATAATATTGCTTTATACAAATTTTGAAAAAAAAAATATTTTGTTTTTAAATACGTTTTTTTTTTTGAAAATTCAATAGATTAGAATTCCTAATCATTAAGCTGGAAATTCATGCCTGATAAGGCCCTCACTACGTCACTGATGAGTCCAAATGAGTAAGCCAGACGAAACGCCAATTTGTAGGACTAAAGGCCATAAAAAGCTATTTTGAATCAAAACAGGGTTATGTAAGTATAGATCGGACAAATCGCCCCCACGGTTTCCTTGGCACAAATATTTTCTCATTATTTCTGTAATACGTTTTAATATTTTTGTTTTTGTATCGCGTTTTTGTCACCAAATGACGTATATACACAGACCGAGCAAAAAATTTAATGATGGATTCATATTATGCATTTAATTTCCCATGTTTTTTTGTAGTTGATTTCAGTAAAGACTTACTTTGTTAATTTAATTAAATGTTTTTTTTTTTGTTTATTATGGGGAATTCGTCTGTGCGAATAAGTGTTTATACATAGACATATAGGTAGGTATATGAATGTCTGTATAATGTCGTTACAGCACCTGATTTAAATACCTATTTATCTTCTTATCACAGAATTAATAAAAAATAAGACGTGCCTTAGAATATAATGGTGTAGACAATACGTAATTGATTACCTTTTCAATATAAAAATAAAAAGATATTTGCCCGAATTGAGTATGCAACCTTTGACATCTAAATAATCAAATACGCAATAAATCGTAAAGAACCTTTCAAAATAAGCAATTCAATGTGAATAATTTGAATGGATATTCCAAAGTGCTTATATATTATTAAGGAATTTGTAAAAATTCATCAATAAAAGGAACGTATATATCTCGTCAGTATGCTGATAAAAACTCCTACACATTATGAATTTTTTTTTTTAATATTCCAATTATTTTATTCTTAAATCCATTCAAAAAATGACATATTGTAAAGTTCATCCACTTCCTAGAATACCCATTACCCACGCCATAAACAAAAAGTATTTGAAACGGAAATATAAAGGTTAAAAACTATATTTTTTATAAATGAAAACTCTATCGTCCTTATGACGCACAAACAAACAAATAGTAGGTACATATATTCAGAATGGGTGAAAATGGGAAATCAGTTGAAAAACTCCCGGCAACACGCCTCACACCACCATCAAGTCACCAGTGATGATATAAGTCCCCCATTGCCACACTTGTTTAGTCTGATAGAATACCTTCCTACATACCTCCTATCTCCTATGTAGCCGCCTACGATGTAGTGAAATCGGCCCTGTTCAATGGCAAACGTCAACAAACCCCGGACAGGCTTTTTTTTTTGCAAATTCATAGCAAATATTCTGGTTTGTGGCTTTCCCTCAGGAAAGCTTACGGAAAAGCTTGGGAGTTGGAGATCTGCTCTCTCTCTCACTTTTTCTGTACTCTCCGTATTCAATAAACTTTTCAATTCTCTTCCGGGTTGATGCAACAGTTACTTTCTGTTCATTTTTAGAGAAAAAATGCTTGCTAATTAACGTCCCCGGGATTGTTCAAGTGTATATAGAAAATGGAAGATTTCGAACTGCTTTTTTCCACAAATACTACATACAATCCAAGATCCAACACCAAGGACTCTTCTCTCTTTTTCTCTCTTTTAACAAAACAAAAAAGGACCGAGAATATAAGAAAGAGGGAGAGAGGTTTCTTTAAGCCCCAGTCCCAGTGCCAGCCTATGCTGAAATCTTTTGATATGGCGACCGACCTTCTATCGAAACTCAATATCTGTCCAAACTGCCACCCTCTTCCACACTAGCATCGCTTGATATTTATCCTTCATCTACACTTACTTCTATAGGACAAACAGTTACACACAGAATAACAATAAAGAAAAGCAACAACAAATGACAGGACTTCGAACGGGTAAGCAGCAGGCAGCAGCGGCAGAAGAAAATTGAAAGGCAACCGGACGATATGTATGTACTTGAAGACTGGGCAAGGACACAAACTTGGAGCTTGGTTAAGTTCAAGGCTAAAGATACACAAGGATTTGAGGATTTTTATTTTATTTATTTTTTTTATTTTTTCTGTTCTTCATCATGGCTTCTCCTTATTTTCTGTTGGCTTTGTTTTTGGTGGTAATGGTGTTTGTTGTAATAAATTGTGGATTGGGTGAGAAGGTGAAATCCTTCAAATCTACGGCTCGTGTAAATAATTGCCTGCGAGTTTTATTCATTTTCGGAAATCCCCCCGTCCCCCCAAACCTTTGTTCTTTTTATTTATTTTTTTTTTCGAAGAGAAGGTATTTTTGGATAAAAAGGAAATTCGAAGGACATCAACACTCAGCACATTGAATTTGCACGATTCAATCCTATTTGACATTGATTGTAGACAGAGGGAAGGTTTTTTTTTTGTCAAATCTTAACATTATGCGCTCTATCTATCGTGGGCTTAAGGTTAAACAATATCCCAAGTTCCATCATCCTTATACCCCTTCTATATGATGAAGAAATTTTTGTAGCCGGCTCGTGGAGACGTCATTTTTTTTTTTTTTTCAAGGCTCAGTGAATGAACAAGTCAGTGAGTTTGTGTCCTTGTCCTTACTTGAATGCATAGCCGGCAAAACACAGGCAGCAATTCAGAATAACCAGGCAGGGTGGTTGGCGCAAAAACCTACGCTACAACAACGAATATATGGCAATGACGCAAAAACCTTCAGCTTTTCGTGCGGCTTATCCTTGGCCAACGAACATTGAAAATCTGGGGTAAGGCTGACTTTTGTGCCCCCATTTGTATATTCTATACTCTGTTGTTGATGATGCACCTTGCTCTTGCCGATGCCGGCTTCTACGAGTAAAAGTACTTAAAGAACAGCTAGAGGCAAGAGGCTAGATGTACATTATAGAGAAGTTAGGTTTGGAATGATGTCCTTCGTTGGATTTTCTTGTTTTATTTATTTCTTTTTTCTAGCTATTGATAGGTTTATTTTTTTGGTGACCCTGAAAATATGAGCATACGATTAGTTGAAAGCAGTTAAACAATAATTATGATGATGATGATATCATAAAAAAAAATATAACGTCAAGAAATATACAGGAAAGTATTAGTTCAATGGTCGCAAGAAACATTTTTCACAGGTTCCTAATTCGGTTCAGATGTCCTTTAAAAGAGAAGGTTATTTAAATTATAATTTAGTTAAGAATTTAGACAAATAGTAAAATTTAGTTTTTATTTTCTTTAACGCATAGGTGCCTACGCTAACGCCACATTACGGGCAAAAAAAATGTTCTATGAGAGGTACTATTAATTAAAATTAATATTTTAGCATTCGGAAATTGTTTATGAAAATCTTAAGTCATTTTTGAGAACAAAAAAATTCCTTGGCAGTTTTTTTAACATTTGTATGGAAGGTGCCATGATTTTGTTCACAAAAGTAAATTTTTTTCTTTAAATATTCTAGGGAGTATTAAAATGCCTTTAAAAATCGAATTTCCAAGTATTAACTATGTAGTTTTTAAAATATTGGATTTAAAAAAAAAAATTAATATTTTTAAAAATTCAAAAAACATTATTTGGAAAATTGTGGTAAATTTGTCTACATTTCTTATAAGATTTTATATAAGAAATATTGAAATCAGAAATGTTTGAAAAAAAAAATTAAAATAAAAAAAATTCCTTAGGAGGTACCAATAATAATCATTTTTTGGTAAATGCTTTCTTATCCAAAGGTAGCAGTGGCGTGGCGTCCATATAACACGATTCCTTGCGTCTTCCCCTTTGAAATTTCCACAAACAGCACTTAATTTAAATGCAAATGTAGCCTATTATTTGTTCGTGATTTTAAGACCTTAATCTTGGAGATCCGATCAGTAAAACTCAAGTTATAAGAATTTAAGTGAAACCATATCACTTTTTCCTGAAACATTTTATTTGAAGAAATTCAACTAAAAGTTCAAATGAATCTTCTTTCCTTTTTTTTCTTTTCTCTCATAGGCATTCATTATCGTTTTGAACATGAACGTCTTATTTTGTCCCATGCTTAGTGTATGCTGAACAAAGAGATCTAAAAAATAATTTCCTAGAGAAAAAAAGGGATGCAAAACAAATAAAATAAGACGTGAACGATGCTCTTATTATTATGTGATGACAATTTGGGTAGACAGAGAAATTTTGTGGATTGATGGAAATGGATACAGAAATATATGTATGTACTCGTATATTGCATGGGTTTTAGGTACTTGTAGCCCAGGAAAATTTGACTTTCACTTCGAAAAAATTCCGACAAAGCTGAATGTTGGTAGAGAACTTTGTTTCGACGTCTTAAGCATTTCCTAAAAAGATCCGTAAATTTGGGCCGGGGCTTAATTTTTTAGGGGGGGTTAGAGGGGGTAAAATTTAGTTTTTTCTTAATTTCTCAAAAGCTATAAGTTGTTTTGAAAAAATGTGAACGTAACGCGCTCATTACCTTTTTTACCAAGGCAAAGTGAAGAAAAAAAATAAATTACAGTGAAAAGCTCTTATAATAACGTTTGTGCACGTTTTTCTCAAAATCTCTTGCTCCTACGAAAAAAAGTGTTATAATCTTTTTTGAGCAAAATTTTATAAGCATTAATATAAACTCATTAGTTTTTTGAATAAAATTATATTTGCTGAGATATTACAGCATTTACTATTTTTCCATTTACAGTAGAAAATAAAAAGTGTTACTTTGATACGCTATAACTTCAAGATTAATAAACGTACAGAGTTCGTTAATAGCTCATTTTTTAGATAATTTTATTTTCTAAATGTTATTCTTTCATAATGTTGTAGAAGGAAATTTCATCGAGTTGCTGAACAAAAACCAAATCACATTCTTTTTTAAAGATGGCGGTGTTCCCCTTACCCTAGCCACCCCAAAATCTAAGGTTTTATGACAACAATTTGTACCTTCACATTTTTTCAAAACAACTTATAGTTTTTGAGAAATTAAGAAAAAAACTAAATATTACCCCCCTTTAACCCCCCCTAAAAAATTAAGCCCCGGCCCAAATTTATGGAACTTTTTAGGAAATGCTTAAGACGTCAAAACAAAGTTCTACCAAAATTCAGCTTTGTCGGAATTTTTTCGTAGTTTTGCCATTTTTTTGTCTAATTTTCCTGGGCTATTGTGCGCGACCGACGATTGTTTGAGAATTCATATCATAGCAAGAAGCAAGGTCATTTGGTAGGATATTTGTGTTATTTGTATGTTTGTATTTATGAAAAAAATAACACGGCTATTCTTGTCCTATTTAAAGTGGCTGTGCTCAAAATATCTGTGTTGCTCCAGTAATAAGCTCTTAACTTAAGTTCTAATGGTCTGATCTTCAAGATTAAGGTCTTAAAATCAGGAGAAAATAAAAGGCTGCATTTTTGTGTAACATTTCTATTTAAAAAATATAATTCTAGGTTTTTTTGTCAAGAGTTATTTTCCTAACACTTTTCTAAAAGAGGATTTGTTGAATTGGACCGACCTTTTATAAATTCTAACATTAATATTTTGATATATTAATCATATCTTGTAGAAGCTCAAATGACCATCTAAAAACTGCATCTGAAAGAAACGGAAAGCGATTGAGAATTTCTACTTTTATAACCCAATGTAGAAAAAAGGCGTGCAAATGTACTACTCGTATCAAGTAAACACTGAGATAAGGTTCTTTAGTTTGCGGGTGTTTGACTTTTGCTTCGTCTTCCAATTTCAAATTATTCACGCCACGCCACTGAAAGGTAGTCTTTCCTAAAAGAAATTTATTAAAAGCTGTGATGTCATTTTTGAGAGAAAAAAAAAATATTTTGTAAAACTGGTCATAAAAAATTGTATTGCAAGTACCGTTATTTTTGGAGCGTGGGTCGAAAAAAAAAATTTTAAATTATGTTTTTTACAAAAAGTCAGTTTTCCAATACTTCGTTTTTTTTTCAGATCGTCTTGTCAATATTCAGCTTTTCAAAATTCTATTTTTCAGAATTCTATAATTTAAAATATTTGACAGTTAAACTCTGCCTTATCTGTTTTTTTTTCTCAAATAACTCATAAAATTAATGAAAGGAAACTGTTGTTAGACAACTGATTTCGGCAATACTTATTTTCGAGCTGGAAAAGAAATTTTGTTTTTGATAGTTTTTATTTTTGCTGTGCATATTTGTCCATAATTCGTGGATCATGGGTGTGTTAGTCTGGTTGCTTTTCAACTGTACTTATGCAAATAATTTTTCATATATCGTTTAACGAGAGGTTACTCGGTTTTTAAAAAAAATGGAGCTTTCACTGAATAATTGTGTAACCCATTTTTTTTTAATAAATTTTGAACTAAATCAATCTTTTAAAACTACATACCTACATATTAATATTTTCACACCAAACCAAAAACTAAGCTGGAAAATTTTGAGATTTAAAATTGGTGGAGCAGGGTTTAGATCGTTCTTTTAATTTATAAACAACTAGTTAAAAAATTAGAGCTCAAAAAAAAGAATGCCATTTGATTACTTGAAAAATATATATATATGAAAAAACAAATTTAAATCTCTAGAGCGGTTTTCTTAAAAATAAGTTTTTTATATATAAAATTTTAATAACATTTTTAAACCGGTTTTCGGTAATTTTTTTTTTCTTATCAAAAAATACTCCTTACCTACAATAATAAAACACTGATTTTTTTTTATCAAAATCGTTAAACCTGTTGTTGAGATAAGTAAGCTTTTGATTTACGCTTGTAGGGCAAATATTTTTGGTGCTAAAACAGAAGGTTTGGAAAATGTTTAAAAGCGGGCGC
Organism: Dasysyrphus albostriatus; assembly: GCA_946251815.1. Taxonomy (NCBI): domain Eukaryota; kingdom Metazoa; phylum Arthropoda; class Insecta; order Diptera; family Syrphidae; genus Dasysyrphus; species Dasysyrphus albostriatus. Next base: position 35,162,850 of record OX276338.1, on the reverse strand, counting down.
TTGCTCTTGTGTTCAAGGCGCTGAGGGCTTAAGAAGATTATATGTAGAGACATAAAAATCATGAGAGAAAAATGTTTAAAGAATGAAATACGATATTTAAATTAGCTTAAAAACTTCGTTGAGAGCTTGAGATGAAAAAACGCCATCTTAGTTCTTTATTGAATATGATGGTATGGACAACAAAATTTTTAAATCTTTGGTTTTCTTAAAAAAAATATTTTCATATATAAAATTCTTAAAACATTTTTTAATGAATATAAAAATAAAATTTGAAAAAAAAAATTCTCAACCCGTTTTTGAAATATCGGATTCTCAAAAAAAGAAATTGAAATTATTTAATAAATTCAAAAACTATTTTTTTTGAAAAATTTGCAATATTATTTAATCTTATCTGAAATTTGTATATAAGAAAATTCAATAATAATAATACGAATGGATAATGGGAAAATTCAAAATAAAAAAAAACACGCTCTATGACAGGTAAATACTATTAATAGTTGCTAAGTGCAAAATTACATTATATTTTGAAGTAGATCGTATTAATTTTAGTATATGGAAAAAGTTTAATCAAAATCGTAGGAATCATTTTTGAGAAAAAAATATTTTCCTTTCGGTTTTATTTTTAACTTTTGTTTGGAAGGTACCGTTATTTCTTCATACATGTACATTTATTTCTGAAAATATTTTAGATAGTACTGAAAAGCTCTTGGTGTCGAGCTTTTTGATGTATATATGATATTTGATTTCCAAAAAAAATGTTGAAAACTTTTTAAAAAATCCAAAAAATATTAAGTTTTTAAATTAAATTACACAAAAATATTTATTGTCTTTGGAAGCTTCTGTATAAAAAAATATTGAAATCAATCATATTGTTTTGAAGAAAATCGAAAATTTAAAAAGTGGTTCCTTGGGAGGTACCATTTATAACCATTTTTTGAAAAATGATTTTTCACTCAAAGAAAGCATTTACATATTTATATATTTTTTATTCTTTTTCTTCAAAGTGAATTATTGTTCAATTGAAATACATATCGAGTTTTCAAAAAGAATTTTTTTAATTCAAAACATACTTTTTGAAAATTTTGGTATACAATACTATCTTTTTGGGAACTTTTGCATATAAAAAATAATTACAATCAATCACACCGTTTTCAAGAAAATCTAAAACACGACGGTTCTTTGGGAGGTTATCATACCTATGCAAAATGAAAGAAAAACAAAAAATAATGTTATTTTAGGATGGTTTTCCATATAAAGGTATCCTTTAATAAAAAACATTTATTGAATTTATTTTAAGTAGAGTTGTGAAGCCATTTTTGAGAAAAATAAGATTTTGGAAAAATGCTAAGGCCTGATGCCCCCCCCCCCAGGCAACTTAGTTGCCTTCAAATTTAAGTTGCTCAGAGTTACTAAAGTTACTTGCAATCGCCCACTAGGCAACTTTTAAACAACTTTTTGGAATTTGAAATTTTGGTTTTAGTATTTTGTATGTTGACTTTTGCCACCATATTGTTTTTTAGTATCTAATCCTCAATTCCACAAAATAAATTAAATTAATTGAATTTTATAAATTACAAATTAAAAATAAATATTTGCTTAAAAATTAATTTATTATTTATGTAAGGATAAGATAAGATTTGAACGTTGAAAACAGCCATTTCTGACAGATAAAGTTGCCCAGTGTGTTCAAGCAAGCAATTTAAAATTGCTGGCAGAAAATTCTAGGTGCAACTCAAAGTGGATGCTTTCTTCCATATAATTATTTTACATAAACTTAAGTATTCTCAAAAAAATCGTGAGTACAATTTTTTAAAAAAATGCAAAGCTTGCTATATAGTAACTAAACTATACATTTATATCGCAAGGAGAATGCCCACAAAAGAAACAGAAACCTATTACAATATCCTGAAATTTAAATAAATTGATGTGAGTACATTGTTATCTCCCATACAATTTACTGTGCTAAATCATAAAATTTAAAAATATAGTGGGTAGTCCATCCCCCCTTTAGTCTGGCTCAATTAAAAAGGAAATTATAATTTCAACCATAAGGTCTTTCAACTGAACAACTGCAGACTATTCAGTCTTTGGCTGGTTTAATTAAAGTTTTCTCGATCTCAGTTTTTCATTTCGGCATCATTTCTTTAATGCTTTCCGTCTGTGGCTTCGATTGAAATGAAAAGAAAACCAAGTAAAATTAACTCGATTGATTAATTGCCCACAAGTGGAACCACCGACCGTTGTTATGTCTTTCATTGCCAGAATAACATTGTCGGCCGGTGCCATATCCCATATCACAGAAAATCTCTTTATAGTTGAACGACCGACAAAGTGATTGCACCCACTGACTGCATTTAATCCTTCTTCACATTACGTTATATGCATCTCTCAAATGCATTTTGTGTAAAAAATAATAAAATAAATTCACAATAGCCTTGACTGGGCTTCAAGTTAAGTGAAATTCACAATGAAAAAAATTTGTTCAATTTCCTGATTTTATTATATAGCGAAGCCTCCCTATAGTACTTCCTACACATATAATTCTTAATTTTTCGGGGGCGTTTTTGGTATCGCTAAAAGTTCGAGATCATTTTGGATGATCATTGAAATTAATTAAAAAAAAAAAAAATTCCAAGATCATGGCTAAGTATATGCAAATTACGTCGTTGGCAAAAAAAAAAAAAAATATTCAATCACAGACTGCCCCTCAAAAGTGATTAATTAAACAAGTTAAATGACTCTTTGCCTCCGATAATCTGTAGGAATTTCTTACTGATTTATAAATTGACAGCAATTTTTTTTCGACACGACATTGACAGTGAACTGACAGAAAGAGAGGTTATTTTGATTTGTCAGAGCGTGTGCCAGCTGCCCGCACCGTGATCATCGGACATTAAATTCTTGTCGTATGTTATATATATTTGTTATTTTGAATGAAAAAAAAAAATGTCGAAAAACTCAATTACAAGACGAAACAACAGATAAGAAAGCTTTTTTCACTGATCGTAAAACGTCAATTTCAATGTCAACGTGATCGACCGATGGCGGCGGCAACAGCGGTGATGGTCAAGGTTCATTCAAAAGCTGTCAAATAAAAGAGATACAAAATAAAAATGTTTTGTTGTATATTAATTTCGTGTTGTCAACGCTATTTAATGTTTTGCTTCTTTTTTTTTTTGCACTCGCTGTCGATCAAGTTGCTGATGGGTAAATGACGGAATGAAAGCGAAGGGGGCGAGGCATGATTCAGTGCAATACCAGGCCGCATTATTTTTGTTTTGAATATAGCCTGTTCAAAATATATTGTTTATGGCGGTTAATTTTTTTTTAATTTATTTTTTTTTTTAAACGAATCGATGCGGTTTTGTGCTACACAAACACTCAAAGTCTAGTAAGCAGACAGAACGAAAGAAAATAAAATAAAAAAAATGTTACATTTTTCAAGGTTGAGGTTATATTAAGTAGCGACAAGATCAAGGTGAATTATTTAACGTCATTTTTAGTATTTTAAGTGTCCCACAGAGGGGAATGGCAAATTTTTGGGGGCAAATAGCTTACAAATTGATCAATGTGTGAGTATATTATGTACACAGATGCCATACTCTTTAGTAAAATGTTTCATACACTGATGTGGGATTGACCCTCTAGTGTTAATTGTTTTGTCATACAAATAGGCCTCGTTAAAAATCGTAGACAAGGTGAGTCATAGTTAAATATTAAGAAGGCCCTTTTTATAACGAGAGTGTCACTTTAATTAATATACATTTACACATATGTATATTTGTTTCTACTTGAATTAATTGTTAAATACATCACCATAAAGGAAAAGAGTTTAAATCAATTGGTTTTTAAGCAAATTTATTAATTTTCTCCTTGGTACTGTTCCATATAAATTGTCAATTGTGTCAGGTGACAGTTGTGTTATAGTTTTGTTCGTTCGAACTTTGTTTGTTTTGACTATTGACCCAGGTTTCATTGAAAACCCCGGGAGGAGAGTTGTAAAAAAAAACTAGTTAAATAGAGTTTTTTTTTTCCAAACTGCAATATATCGCTCTCTTTTCACGTTGAATATCAAACTGTTTTAAAAATACATTTTAAATGTCAAATGATATAAAAGGAACAAACTTAACTGAAGATGCAAAACCTGCGTTTTTTTTGGCTTTACTACTTCATCTAACAGAAGTTCCACGTTAAATGATTGCTGCCACTTTTGACATTGACAGATTGCGAAATGAGGTAAAAAATTTTGAAAAATTTAAAACCTCAGCTTCATTTGCATGAGATTAGAGTGGGATGAACATACAAGGCGTCAGATTACAATACTCATTCGTTTCGTCTACCCGTGACAATAGGTGCGTTTAATTGGTATTTATAGCTAGCGCAGCAATGAAGGTATCAATAAAACTTTATACTCACTTTTATACTCAACCCAATTCCAGCGCCACATAAGTTTAAACTTAACGAAACTTTATCTCAACTTTTATATTCACTTTTTTACTGACTTATCTATCGAAACTTTTGGGTTTGTTGTTGTTTGCCAAGGAAAATTTTACTTTGCTAGCTATAACTTTTTCAATAAAACACGCCTACTAAGAAAATAATTTACTTTTTCATTGTTGAAAAGACTTGATATTTTTGTCCTTTTTCCATTCTTTCATGTTTTTGATATTTTTGTACTTTTTCCATTCTTTCATGTTTTATTACAAAAAAACATAATATCAGAAGACAAAAGATCTGATTCTGTGTTCACCCTTTTGTAATTCTTTTTGCAAAATTATGCTTTCAAAGTTGCATGCAAGCATTCTCCTGTCAAACTCAAACTTCAAATCGAAATTCAATAATTAGTTTTTGTACAATGCCGTTGACGTTTAGGCATTTCTTTCAAATACCTCTTCTGTGATACTACTCAATAAAATTGGTTAGTTAAAACAACAATTCTGAATTTTGAGATTAAATCTTTCAGATTTCAATGAAAAATTACTCTAAGGGAATTCATACAACAGCTAAAAGCCATCGTAAGCGTTGTAAAGTCTTTAACTTTATAATTCTGTCACAATTTGTATGGAAAATTTGACAGATTAACGCAGAACCTTACAATGATGACCTTACACTGATACATGAATTTCGGTTATTCATCCCTATACCCTTATTATATTGTAACGACTCTCGCATTTTGCACTATAACGACTCTCGACTGTACTATAACGACTCTCGAATGAAGAAGTGCCATCTTTCGGACTATAAATGATACAAAGCAACCTAAAGAGAGCTTTGGTGAGCTTAAGAACTTTAAGCTCTAGCTGTCAAAATAAAAGCTTTGGAAAGGGAATTTATGGGAAGTTTCCTCTATGCAAAACTCTAGAAGCAGATACTAGAACCTTTAAGCTATTTCGAGAATCTGTGTGATGGGTAAAAATGGATAACGGCAGTGGAGACAATTTAATTTTAATCGTGAATGAGTAAAGTTGGTTGTTTTAAAAGTGAAAAGTAAAGTTCATGATTTAATTTCAGTATAATTGAGTGGTAAATAAAAAATTGTTTTGCAGTAAGAAAGTAAAGTGTTTTGATTTGAGAAAAAATAAATGGAAGTATAAATAAAGTAAATAAGTGATATTAACGAACTTGAGAAAATATTACAATATGAACTTCGGGTATTTCAAAAACAGGCTTGGGGTCACCCCAGGGACACTTTCGAGGCTCAAGGAATTAACCTAATAGGTGTGTTTGTTAACGTGAAATTTCTTACAGATTTTCACAATTTGATGTCAGAGATCGTCATAGGAGAAAAAAAACGAAATTTCGGAATCTTGGTGACAGATTTTGGTCCCCAAACCAGACATATGTCTTATTGAAAGTTATTTTATTTTCTAAAAATTTTTTAAAGTTATCAGATAATATCCATCAGTTGGTGAGTTTTGAGGAATATAAATTATGTGTGTCAAAAAGACAAACTACGACGGAAATGATGCCTCTTATGTTTTTCTCTAAGTTATTATGGGTGACTCGTGTATTTTAAGCAACATTTTCTTTTGTTTATGATAGGTTTTGATTATTAAAGTATTTGGCGTTTGAGACACCCGTTCTAAATGACAGCACTCCAATGTACAGTGCTGCCAACATAGAAAAGTATATAATTAGATAATCCTTCACTAAGAACTATTTATAATTATGAATACAATACACTCATGAAAAAGCCCTTAAATTAAAACCAAAAGCACTGTAAATATACATACATAAATTAACCAAATCAAATAATCATATAATGTTTCAAATCTACATTAAACATCATTGACCATTGCTGATTAAGCATAATAAGTTACTATAAACTTTCATCGCTTATATACGCACGTTGACGAGTCTTCCGCCATAAAAGCGTGTTAGTGAGTCTTCTAATGCTCATTATTATTCCGCATACCAACTTTCAATTAGAGTATTTGTTCACAATTGTTATTTTTTTGTTTTTACTAACAAATAGTTCACATAATAAAAAAAGACCATGCACGATTGTGCATACAAATTGTGTCGATTCTCAACTATAAATACTTTAAGCCAAATAGTTCTGAAATTAAACTTCCGGAATTTCTCGTATCTATGTTTACACCAGTATTTCACTCACGTCTTCAATTGCTTGTAAAAAAAACATATACAAATCCAACAACCATTAGCTTTTTGCTATAAAACTAAACATACACACACAAACGCGACGTCATTAGCTTAAAATGAAAAGAAGCTTAGGGATACATTGTTCTTCTAATTAAACATCTGTGGAATTTTTGATATTTTCATATTCAAGTTTGTGACCTTTGTAGTCGAAATAGCAAGCTAAGAGTTTTGTCACGTTGCCTAATAGAGACTGGGAGATATTCAATATCAAATTGTTAAGATGGAATAATTGAAATAGGCCAAATAAACGATGGTCATTTAAACATGATATTTGTGTAGGCAGTCTTCTTAGAGTAGTAAGGAACAATTTAGAAGGAAAAAAAAATGAATTGATTTATGAACAAATAGAACAAATAAACATTTTCAGCGAAGGACAAATCTGGACGATGTATAGCGAAAATGAAATAGTTGCCAAACTATTTATTGCCTTAGAATGTTTGTTCGAAATAAATTGATAATAATTGGCACGTCTTGGTAACAATATTAACTATCTGAAGAATAATTTTATTTGCCATAGAGGCTCTAAATTAATTTTAAATTGCTTCATATTTTATAATCTGCTCATAGAAACCAAAAACAAAAATCAAATGAATTAAGTTGACAACGATCTTTAGCCCATAGACTTCTTTTTATCAGGAATCATGATGGAAAAATGTGCGTGATGATTCTGGACTCCGAAAGAGTTTTTAATTATAATATTATTTACTATTTTTGTATTTAACACTGAGGGGGAGCTTTGAAATCCATCAATTTTTCTTTTTGACGAACTCACTCATCACAAAATGGTCATCGTAGCAGCTCATGATATCCACTTCTATCTGTTTCAAAGCCCAAGTCAATGATCTTACGGTGTTTACTATGATCACTGTTACTTTTTATAGTGATGTGTCTTTAGTGTTTAATGATAATAAGAAAAATGCACGACTGGGTTGCACGTACTTGATCTAAGCGGATTTGTGATTATATTTATCGGAATTTTAGTTTTAGTTAAGAATTAAAAAATATTTATGGCTCACTAAAATCTTTAAAAAATCTTTCTATTACAACATGGATCTCCTTGAATTTAAGGTTTTCGTGAGAAATACACTAAAAAAAATATTGAATCAATCCACAAATTTTAATTTGGCGTATCAGAAATAGCTTCATAATAAATTTTTTGGGAAGAAAATAAATTTTGTTCAAAAACGTTGAGGTTCCTGCACTTTTTCTTCTATCAGAAAATTTTTTGTTTAAACCTCCAACAAATCTAGTCTTTTTAAAGTTGATCTACTTATATCGACAGTTTGTATAGAAACATTTATTTTCTGCACTTTTTTGTTCATGTATTTTCACTCCCTTTTGTGAAGAATTTACCATTTCGTACGGAAACACCTTTGGACTTCGGAATTCAAATAAAAAATTAAAACATGCGGAAGTGTCCCAGTAATTTTCACAAACTAATATTTTTTTTCAATTTTAATCTGAAGTGCTCGGAATGTTCAAAACGTTTTTTTAATTTTGAAAGCTTAAGAAATCTGTCATCTGGTTTTTGAAACGGCTTGGGGTCATAATTCTATATATGCCAAAATTCGTATTACAAAATTCTGTATTCCGAAATTTTGTACTTCCAAATTCTATAAATCCAAAATTCTGTAACTGCCAAAATTCAGTTGCCAAAGTTCTGTAATTCTAAAATTCAGTTTTCTAAAATTTTGGGGTCATAATTCTGTATATGCCAAAATTCGTATTACATAATTCTGTGTTCCAAAATTCTGCTTTCCCAAATTCTGTTTTCCCAAATTCTGTGAATGATAAAAGAAAAATTGTTTTGATAATGGAAAAAAATGCGCACTTTTTTACAGAACTTTGGAATACAGAAATTGTTTTCATAGTAAACAGTGCGATCTTGCTCTAGTTCTTATATACATTGCTTAAAAATTTTGTTTAAAAAATACTTTCTTTCTCACCATACAAATTTTTCAACTTTGACTCACTCTAAAAAACTAACCATTCATACAAATGAAATTATTTTTTCGTTTACTAGAGACTCAAAAATTTGTTGATTCACTTTTATTACTCAAATAGGAAAAATAAGCAAGCCAATAAAAAACATTCAAAACTAGTCGATAGATCTATGAAAAGAAAGCAAAACTATGTAAAAAAAGCAACGATTAAGTTGATTTACCCACAATTATGTAGCTTACTAATAGTCTAAGAGCCAACGGCACACAGTGGTGCGAGAGCGGAAAAAAGTCTTTTGAAAAAGTCATATCTATCCTTTTAAACTTTATGTTTAAGTACTCTTAGATAACCCGAGCGTATGATTTAAAAGTATTTTTTAACATATGTATGTATTGTATGTTCTGATTTACAAGCCCTCAAAGTTGAAAAATAATTTTACTCAAATCGCGAACCGTATTTTCAACAAATTTTGAGATGTTTTTTTCCGAAGTTCCTTTAAATAAATTCTCTAGCTTCTTAAATAATTAAATTGGTCTATTTTCGATTATGAAAAAAATTGATTATTTATAAAAGATACCTGCTATAAATAGCCTGAAGCTTTAGTTCTAAGAAAAAATGGTTTTTATAAAAACTTTTTGATTAAAAAAAAGCGCCAAAAAATACCAAGAAAGTAAGTATGTCAGCATATGCTAGATACATTCATATTAAAGCACAGACAAAATCAGTTGCAGATGCGTGCAGATGTGGAAGTTATGCTCGAAAATGGTGTTTACCAAAAAGTTTAATTTTTTCGGTATTGATTGTCAGAATGAACTGGTTAAGCCCATTATTTTAAGAAGAAATGTCAAAATTTATTTTAAAAGCAAAACAAAATTAATACATTGACCCAGGTCTGAGAATTTCGATTTTTGCGAAACCATTTATTTCTGCGTGGAAAATTTTTCAACTTTCAACTCAATTTTCTTGAAAACAACACACGAAAAATAATATAGTTTTAGATAGTTTATAGATACGGACATCAGTAATTTAACTCAGATGATAATTCAAATAGGCGAACGTCAGCTTACAATCAAACACGAACTCATATTCACAATGCTGGACGGGAAGACAGCCCAATCTGTAACAGAAACTCCTGCAGCTTCTTCCTGTTTCATATGTGGAACTACAACTTCTGGAATGAATAACCTGACAAATATAAGAACCAAAGCTGTAAAGAGGGAAGCTTTGAAAATGGGAATGTCTCCTCTTCACGCTCGGATAAAATTTATGGAGTGTATCCTCCATGTTGCCTACAATTTGCCATTTAAAGCATGGAGAACCAACAATGAGACCCGCCATATTAGAGATGCTCAGAAGAAGAAAATTCAGCAGGAGTTTCGTGAAAAACTGGGCATCATTGTCGATCTTGTAAAACAAGGTATGGGGACAAGTAATAACGGCAACACCTTCAGAAGATTTTTTTGCAAATCCAACCATGACTTCAGAGATCACTGGAGTTAGTGAATCCCTAATTCGGCGGTTTGCTGTTATCCTTGAAGTAATAACGTCGAATGAAAAATTAGATTTCAAAAAATTTGCAGCTTACACGTGGGAAACTGCTGAACTGTTTGTTGAGAAATATAAATGGTACAATATGCCAGCAACCGTACATAAGGTTTTGATCCATGGTAAAGAAATAATTTAAGGCTGTGCATTTCCTCTTGGATCGCTCTCCGAGGAAGCCCAAGAATGCCGAAGTAAGGATTATAAAATCTACGGCAGGTTTCATTTGAGAAAATGCAGCCGAATTGCGACGAATGAAGATGTGATGCATCCTATACTCATATCCTCAGATCCAATAATAACAAGTTTAAGGCCATAGGCAAAAAAGAAAATACTTCCAATCAGCGCAGACGCTAAAAATCTCATTTTAGCATTATAAAATTACTACTTCATAATTGTTTTTTTATTTATTTTTTATGTATTTATCTATTTATTTTTTAATTTTATTATATACATAGTTTATAATAATATTTTATTCAAAATAAAAAGTTCAGATTTTACTAGAAAAACTTTTATTTAAATATAACATCAAAACCCTCAAATTTTATAAAAATGTCAATAACTTTTTTTGTAATAATTTTTCTTGACCAAATTTCGACCAAGCATGTATAAGACTAATCTTAACATGTGTGTCAAATTTCATTAAAATTCGTTTAATAGTTCAGATTTTACAGACTTTTTTCCGCTCTCCCATACAAACATCAAAACCCTAAAATTTTAGAAAAATGTCAATAACTTTGTTTCTAATTATTTGTTTTCAACCAAATATGTATAAGACTAATCTAAACATGTCTGTCAAATTTTATTTAAATCCGTTGAACCGTTCAGATAAAACAGACTTTTTTCCGCTCTCCCATACAAACCGAACCAATGTACGGCATAAAAAGCAAGTCATTTGCATACTTTTGGTAATCATATCAATAATAGGCTTTGAAGGTTTGAACCTATAACCGTTTCTCTGCCTACTTTAACACGTGCATTTTGACGTACATTTTTTGCATCGATTTATTTGTATACCTATTGGATGGAGGGAAAAAGGGTGATTAAAAAAAATATTTAACGTGAAACTTTAAACAACTTTCTGTAGTTAGTCCCTAAAAAGATAGAGAGTGATTTCCAAAAATCACTCAGGATTGTGTGTTTTCCTGAGTAGTTTTGACTTGACTTCTTATGTCGTTGGCTCTCAGTCTATAAGAGCCAGTTTTACAAATATTTAATCCGTATTTCATCAATTTTAACTTACTGACCTTGTTGTTGAACCTCAGTCATTCCTCCGAGATCAGTCAGTAAAAATTGCTTAACCACGGATTAATATTTGAACCACATTTGTTCAACTGGAACTAAAAATCAGAAAACTTTCATCCAAATATTTCTAGGGAAGGAAGTCTAATTTTACATTTAAGAAATATTAGAACTAGAATTCTGGGTATTTTTGGCATAAAATAGAGCAACTTTAAAAAAAAAAAATATTAAAGATGATATAAAACAAATATTCATATTTTCGCGTAAGGAAGGTAAAAGCTCTTTAGTGATAGAAAATAAGTATAATTTTTGGTAATCACCAAACTATACGTACATATATTTACATACATATTTATGTTCATAGCTAGCACTCAGCATTTACCTCAAAATATCATTTAAACACAAAATATTTAAAGTGTTTGTATTGTTTAAATAAACCTTCAATCTAAATCACACCTTCTAATAAAGGAAATAATATTTTGTTTAATTTAAAATCAAAAGGCCAATGTTATGGGCGTTTGATTCATATTTTCAATGTCTAATGACATATTTGTACTTTAAATGTATTCCCTTTGTTCTTTATTTTGTTTTGTTTTGTTTTCTTTTGACAATTTTTTTAATTGTCAATTAATAGACCTTCAAATTGTCGCTCTATAATATTTATTTTCTCGATTACTTCTCTTTTAAACACCTATTCCTATAAACACTTAACTTTTGCCCGATTTATTTGAGTTCAACAGAAATCATCAAAAACTAAACAATAAATCTATGGAACATTTAAAAAGCGGTCATTGTACACGGGGTATGGTATATATGACACACTTTTTTATAGTGAGATGTGATCTTGGCCCACTTAAGCTTTTTTGTGTGGAGATTTTGTGTTTACCCGTTCGCAACAAATTGTTGTTCGTGTCAGTGCTGTCGTTTTAAAAATTCTAAAAGGAACATTTTTTTACGTTTTGAGTAGAATTTTCGATACAGAAATAGAATTCGAAATTGTGTAAAATATTATGGTCACAATTATAGGCGACTCCCTCTAAGTCAAATTTCCAGAGGATATATAGAGAGAGTTTTCTCAAAAGTTCAAGTTAGAGAGACATAAAGAAGACATGATGATGGAAATTTGAAGGGAATTCGAAGATATAGCAAAAAAATTCAAGATAGAGGGAAATTCGGCTTCTAGAGCAAGTTCAACTTAGAGGTTATTCGTCGTCAAATCCTTCTTAAATGTATTTCAGATAAAAAAAATAGCTGGATTCAAAATTTAATGTCTCGCAACAGTGTCATGATTCCCTTCAGTTCTAGCAACCCGATTTTAAAACCTTTTACGATCTAAGAACACCTTTTCAATACCTTTTAACTCGTTTTTTGTGTGTTACTAATTGACGGCATATTATTAAGCAATAAGATATTAAATATAAGAGGTTTTACCTCTTTTCGAAAAAAACATAAAAAACATAGAATTACAAATTCAAAACTGTCACAACTAATGAGTAAATAATCAACAAAAAACTATCCACCTACCTATTTTTCGATCTGTGAGAGTTGCCTTGCTCACTTGATACAAACTAGCAAGGTACAAAAAAAGATAGAAAACATTGAACGATCAAATTGAATTTACGGCTAGTTAATGGAAAATTACTAAGCCATAACCCATAAAGTATTTATAAGAAGTTTTTAGAAAACAAGGAAAAAATTGAACTACAAGTTCGAAATTATTACAACTTAACCAACGAAAAACTATCCATCTACTCAATTTTCGATCCGAGAAAGTTGATTTCTAACTTGACACTCATTCTAAAATTTCTAAGAAACTGAGAACAAAATTGACCAAGCTGTTAAAGAGATACGGAGAGACGGCTACTGATACCCTTTTTCTTTTTTATTTATATTATTGATCGCCTGTATGTTTTCGCCCAAATTTTCACTGCGAGATGTTTCTAGTCTCGTGGTTAAACCTGAGTTAAGTGTTAACTCCTAGTTAACTCACCTCCTTTGGTGAGTTAACTCAGGGACCAAATCTATCGGATGGAAAAATTCTCACACCACAGCAATAGCAATGGGTTCTGGATATGTTCCGTAAAATTTTCATGGAGTCCCTTTTCAGTTGTGGAGCTGTCCCGATTTCGATAATGAAAGTTATTGTCAGTGAAATTCCGTTGTGGCGCCATCTAAGAAAGTGCGTGAAAGGCGGTGAAGGGTGATGTCATAGTGTCACACATTGATGCCCCTAGATTTTTGACAACTGAAAGATAAAGTTAATTCTCAACTGAAGAACTGACCTGAGTTAATTTGGGGGTTAATTTGTTTTTAGGTTAATTATTTATGTAACTTAAAGTCAATACTAAGTTTTCATTAGGCCAAATGAGGTAATTTCCTTGAAAATTTCAAAATTCGATACGAAATCATCTTATTTCCCATACAAATTCTCATTTCGAAATGAGATAGTTTTAACCAAATTTGCACGAAGTTAGGTTTGAAATTAAGTCAAAACCTATTGAACACACCCAACTGGCCAGAGTTAGAAGAGCTGTTTGGAGAGCTCTGAAAAGATTTTGTATGAAAATGTCAAAGCTCAATGGAAGTAGAAAGAAAACAAAAACAACAACAAAAATTTTTTAACAGCCTGTTGAAATTCAAAAAAGAAACGAGCTGTCAAACGAAATTACCAAATTACAAATGAAAACACTTTTTCTGTGATTTGTGAAATTACCTCATTTCGGCTCAAATGAAAACGAAGTATAACCCTGGAAAACTAGCCATTAAAATGTTTGTAATATTTATTTTTTCGTTAAGAAAAATATCTTTTTTCGTTTATGTATGTAGTTTGATCTACTGAATGGTAACCCTTTTTACTGTGCTATATTTATTACTAAATAGTTTTTACTGCCCAGAATACATTCTTTTTGGTGTTTCCGAAGTATTGCTTTCGGTTCTGTGAAATTAAGATCCCAAATTGGGGTGATTTTGTATCCAAAAAAATAGTTTTTCCATTTAAGGCTTAAGTGTATTACTTAAAGAAAATTCAATGACTCAATAATTGGCAACTTAGGGCAAGGCAAACATTTTTTATTTACCAACATTATTATTGCATTTTTGTTTCAAATATATTTAAAACATTAAGTTTCAAAAAAAAAAAGAAAAAAAAATATTTTGTTTGTGACACATATTTTAACTTTTTGGAAACTTTTCCATCTGCGTATAAAATGATCAAAGTCAGTTGTACAGTTTAAAAAAAAAAAATCAAAATAAAAAAAGGAGTACTATGGGGCATGGGCGATATCTAAAATTATTAACCATTTTTCGATCACCCTTTTCTGAGTGTAATTTATTGGTTTTTCAAATAATTTTTAATAAAAATAAGCTTTTTTAAACTGAAAACAAAAAATTAATCAAGTACCTATCGTATTTTTTCATGAAAAAAAAACGTGTAGGATTAAAAGTGCAACGCACCGAGTTTAAAGAAAATCAATCTAACCACAAAATTGTGAGACCAACTTTTTTCATCATAATGACGAGTTTGATCAAATTTCCGAAACAATTTTTTTAACGATTGCATAGGTTACTCCCAATATAGTGTTATTTACTTTATTGTAAGTTTTAGAAGTCTAAGTTTGCTAAAGTGCTTCAGTCTAAGGAGGAAATACCATTTGAAATAGTTAAGATACAACATATCATAGGCATCCTGTAACCTGTGTGATGGGGTAGAGTGGCAAATTTTCGAAAAAATAAACAATAATTTGAAGTGTAATTTATTTATTTTGCTTATTATAGAATACATTTTATTGATGCAACTCCTTTTGCGACTGTCAATTTCAAGATAGAAAAACTTTATGTACACACTTTCTTTACGATTAACACTTTCTGTATCAAAATGGTATTCTACTTCTGTCTTCTGTAGTATCAACTTCAACGACATCAGTGCTTCATATCACAGAAGTCTATCTTAAACCTTGAGATTGTTTTATATGAATTGTACATATATCTGTATATTCTTCCTATTGAGAATTTGTCTGGCTTGTGAATTCATGTTTTATATTTGCAGATACAAATCGAAATAACAAAAAAAAAAGGTTCAATGTCATCGTTTTTTATTAATAAAGAGCCAACCCCAAAAAGCACACCACACACCATTCCAGACATTCGTTCCAGGAATTTGCCCAAATGATTCGAATTATGTGAGAACGAATGTCACCTTTGGCTTTGACTGTCGAAGCAGAAAGCGTGAACTTTGTTTATAATAATTTTGATGCTATACAATACTCGACTTGACTTGGTTGTAATAATTGAGAACAATATGCGGCAAAGACGATGATGATTTTAAGAACTTCTCAGCTGTGCGGTAGAGACTGTGACACCAGAAAATAAAGAAAAAAAAACGCTATCTTCGCCGTGACTGTAGCCAAAATCGAAAAAAAAACCCAAAAGGCAATATGATGATGATGTTGATGTTGATTATGACGAACAATGAGACGTATGGCCCAGAATAAATTAACGAATGACTCCTCCCGTCTGATTTACTGGCATTTTAGGAGTCATGGTCAGAGCGCGGTCGTTCAAGGTAACATTTTACTGATAATAATAAAATTAAATAAAAAAAAAATAATAAAATCCCGTCTCGAACTGAACCGGGAGAGTGTTGTTTTGTTTGTTGAATTGTGAATTTATAGAATTTCGTCTAAAAATAGCAAGAAATTTAAATACGTTTTGGATTTGGAAAAATAATGTTTTATTTTATTTTGTTGTTTGCTTGTTATATAGGCTTAGACTTAGCTCAAAAAAAAAAAATAGACAGTTTATCATCTTTTGTTTTTTGTTGAATTCCCGGAAATTTCAGCAGTATCTATTTTAAAGGTCTATTATTAAAATATGACCAGACATATGTGGGGTAAAATAAGCAGTAAGTAAATCGGAACTAAGCCAGAAAACAATTCATATGGTTCAGGGTAAAAATGGCTTATGATGAATAGCTCTAAGATTATTATGCATAAGTAAGATAAGAACTTGCAAAACTCGTTAAAAGGCACACAAACAAATTGATTTTTTTTTCAAACATTCCTTTTTCAAATTGAACAACAAACATAATTTAAAGAAATTACTCGATATTCTTTATATAATCGAATAAAAGTCGAAGTTTTACCAAAACAAATTGAATATCAAGGATGGTCCAATGCCACGCTTATGAAAATTATTTTATTTTTAAAATAATATTTTGAAAATCTAAACATATCTGTATCTTTGTCCAATTCTTTAAATATGAAATTTTCAAAAAATACGTTCGAAATTTTTACTCAAACATATTAAATGCTTTTGACAATTTGGGTATAATTCGACTTAATCAATTCGACAAAAGCAATTCGATTAAAAAGTAATTTGAATAAAAAAATTTGACTGAAAATATGCTTTGCGGGTTCTCAGAATTTGCACTATCTTCTTTTTTTGGGTTTTCTGCACCGCTCACCAACTCTCTTGCACAAAACACGTATTTAAGGTTATAACGGGTGATTTTTTAGCTGGTTTGGTTTTGGCAACACTGGTTTTGACAGCTGACGTGTGTTTAGTACCTTGTGTCACTGTCAAACAGCTTCAGTTTGGTTTGCAATTTAACCATGGATCGTCTTACAAATGAACAACGCTTGCAAATTATTGAATTTTACTATCAAAATTCGTGCTTGGTTCGAAATGTTCATCGCGCGCTGCTTCCATTTTATGGTCGGCATTCTCGACCTTCTGAGCAGTCTATTCGGAAGATTGTGACCAAATTTCGCACCAAATTTACTTTGTTGGACATTAAACCACCAACACGTTTACGTACTGTGCGTAGTGAAGAAAATATTGCGGCCGTATCAGCTAGTGTGACAGAAGACCGCGAAATGTCGATTCGGCGCCGTTCCCAGCAGTTAGGCCTTTGTTACAGCACTACGTGGAAAATTTTGCGGAAGGATTTGGGCGTAAAGCCTTTTAAGATACAACTGGTGCAAGAACTAAAGCCAGCCGACCTACCACAACGCCGAATTTTTGGTGAATGGGCTCTTGGAAAGCTGGCCGAGGATCCGCTTTTTTATCGAAAAATTGTGTTCAGCGATGAGGCTCATTTTTGGTTGAATGGGTACGTAAATAAGCATAATTGCCGCATTTGGAATGAAGATCAGCCAGAAGCATTGCAACAGCTACCAATGCATCCCGAAAAAGCCACTGTTTGGTGCGGTTTATGGGCCGGCGGCATTATTGGGCCATATTTCTTCAAAGATGATGCGAATCGCAGCGTTACTGTCAATGGTGAACGCTACCGAGCGATGATAACAAACTTTTTTTTGCCCGAAATGGAAGTTCTTGACTTGCATGATATGTGGTTTCAACAAGACGGTGCCACATGCCACACAGCACGCGAAACAATGGCGCAATTGCGAGGCGAGTTTGGTGAACAGTTAATTTCACGTTTCGGGCCGGTCAATTGGCCGCCTAGATCGTGCGATTTGACACCATTAGATTATTTTTTGTGGGGGTATGTCAAGGCTAATGTCTATAGGGACAAGCCCGCTTCGATTGACGCACTGGAAGCCAACATCCATGCATTCATTCGTGAGATACCGGCCGATATGTGTGAAAAAGTATGCCAAAATTGGACTCAGCGGATGGGCTACCTGAGACGCAGCCGCGGTCAACATTTGCATGAAATTATCTTTAAACATTAAATTGCAAGGTTCAAACTATCGATTCAAATAAATATTTTATTCATTTTTTCGAATTTTTTGTGTTTTTTTTTTTAAAGTTCTAAACCTCTTAAAAAATCACCCGTTATCATTAGAGTTTTGAGTTTTTTCAGTTCTGCGCATATAGTTTATTTAGTTTATCACGTTCACAACCATTTTTTATTTCCGACAATTTTAATTTTATTTTGTTGTTTTCCATCAGTTCCAATTCTGAAAAACCTGCGCAGTATAATCCCGATATTTGTGTACTGTGGGTATGTAAAGCCATCTGGCAGGTGCCAACAACAACAGTTTTCTTTAGCCACAGTACCTTCGTTTAGTGGCCCTTACTGTGGCTGAGGACGAACAAAAATCATTTTATCGGTTGTTAAATATTTGGATTTTTGATATTTTTTTGTTTGATTAATTAGGCAATAGTTGAAACATGAATCAGATTTTGTTTTCTATGTTTTTTTGGTTGCTTCGTAACTTGTTATGATATTAGAAAACGCCCCCTGTCGCAAATCAGTAAAAACTTCTTAATCCTTATAATTTATCGCTTAAAAATTTTCCGTTAATTAGTCGTTAACTAGTTGTGACAAATTCAATTTGGCTGTGCAATGTTTTCTATGTTTTCTAGACAACTCTTTTAGATCGAAAAATAGATAGGTGCATGATTTGTGGCTAATTAGTCGTTAGTTAGTAGTGACAATTTCGAATCAGTTGTTATATGTTATCTATGTTTACTTTTTGAAAAGTGGTAAAAACTTCTTAAAAATTTAATATTTAAGTGGTCAAAAATTGTACGCAAATTTGTTGTAAAAAAATCAATTTTCTTGTGTGTTGTTTGTAAGGTGTTTTGGGTTCTTTGTTTTTTATGAGCATCAAGTTAGCAGAGCAAATCTATCAAATAAAAAAATGGCTAGGTGGATATACTTAGCTGTTAATTAGTAGTAAATTAATTGTAACAATTCGAATTTGTCGTTTAATGTTTGCGTGGTTTAAGAAATGTTTACCATTTTTCCAAAAAAATAAACATAGAAGATATAAAATGACAAATTCAAAATTGTTAAACTTAGTAACGACAAATTAACCATGAATTAACTAGCCAAATACCATTCGGCTTTAGCAGTTTTTACCCCTTTTTGAGGTAGTGCTATGCTAACTTAATGACAGGTTAGCAAAGAACCAAAACATAGAAAACATTGCGTGTTAATTCGAAATTTTAAGAACTAATTAAAGACTAGTTAAAGACATATTTTGAAACTATAATCCATTCGGTATTTGATCGCTTTTTTTAGGCAAAAGGACGCAAAAGAACATAGACAAAATTTCACGGTTAAATTTTGCACAAATAAATTATAACTAACTAACGGCAGATTCTCAAGCCAAAGAACATTTAGTACAAGAAGTTTTGAACGCATTTTGAGCTGTGTTAAGTAAGCAAAGAACCCAAGAAAAAAACATAGAAAACATTGAACGAACAAATTTGAAATTGTCACAGCTTATTAATGGCTGTGACTGATTATTGGCAAATTATCCACTTTTTTATTTTTTGATTCATCAAAATTGCTTTGTAACTTGACTTGACACTCAGGATGTAAATACATTGCTAAGTTCAAAGCCGAGCGCTAGACTGAAATCAGAACTTGATTCAGAAACAAATGGAGCGCCAGTACTTGATTAGAAAATTGGCTGTTAGGTTTAGCTGAAAAAAAGTGTTTATGAAGGGCAGTTTTTGGGGAGTATATTCAATTTACATGAAGGTGAAGTTATTCTCAAGAACAAGTTTATTCTTAGTGACTATATTTTTTCCCTACATAGCCTAATAAGCTGTTTTTCTTAGCATAAGACAATTCTATAATATAAATAAGCTGTTTTTTTTAGCATAAGACAATTCTATAATACGTGAATGACAATTGTTATTTTTTTTTTACCATCTTCAATGATTCATCAACAAATAATTTAATTCTTATCGTTTAAAATGTCCGACATTGAACTTCATTTTGTTCATTGATGAGTTCAAAAACGATTCACATTCAAGATCAATGGCCATTTAATCAAACAATGTCATACACAGATCGTCATAATCTCTTTGGCTTGAGCAACTAGCCCTTTGTCATCCACACACTGCCACTGGTCTGGACACTTAAATATAAATATATGTATATTATATGAAGGGAATGACTCTCTGAGGCATATTTAACATGGGCCATTACACCCACAGTAGGTACACCACCCAACACACTTGCGGATAGCCTTACATATGCAATTAGTATATTTCTCCTATCAGCATCGTTATGATAATTTAATTGAACTCTTTGAGTGCTCGAAAAGCAATTGATTAATAACAAAAGAAAGTGTAGAGAGCCAACAAAAATAAATAAACGATAAAAAAAAAATAATAAAATACAAAACTTGGTCGCAAGAACATGCTCGTGTATTAAAAACTTGGTCTTATACTTAATTCTCAGTTTGATGAAAAAGGCTCCTGGAATAGCCTGAAAACTTTCTGGGTTCGTCTTCAACTTCGATGAAATGACAAATCCATTCAAGAGAATTTCTTGTCATGATAAAGTGCCTCTCATCTTAAGCGTTCATATTCGGCAGAAAATTGTTGGTCATCACATCTCCATTTCTGTCTAATAACAACTCACGCACAAAGGAATGACTGAGAGTGTGACGAGCCACCACATCATACATTTATTGCATAGGTATATTAGGTACAGGTATAATCTGGCAGAAAAAAAGAAACAATGAATGGAGACAAAACCTTCATCGTAATTTTACGTTTTATTAAAATCTTAAATTGAGTGTTTTTTTGACAAATGTATTATCCACCCTTAGGGTACTTTTATCACAAGTTAAAAAAGAAAACTCAACCCAAGATTAAAGATGAACAAATTACAGCAACAAAAAATAACATTCTAGAGCAAGGAACACCAAAAAACTCTTGTCTGGAACAAAACACATTACATTGTATAGATACATTATGTACATTCCCAGACATCCTCTGATTTAATTTATCCCTCGAATGAAAGAAAGAAAACAAATCTGAACAATATGCAGAGTAGTCATTGAGTCATCTATACAGACTTCTCCATTTGCGATGACCTTGATGACTTTGTGGTACTACTCGGTTTTAGTACATCATCGTTGTCTTGTGTTTTAGTGCCGCTTTGCTCTTGGCCTCTTTTACTGCAATGGCTTAGTGATGGAACATGGACATGGACATAGTCATATATTGCAGCAAATTGAGACTTTCAGATGGTCATAAGTTCATGACAAAGTTCCAATAATGTGAGTATGTCTATGTCTATATTGTGTATGATGAGACTTGAAGATTGAAGGTTAATTTTGTACTTTTCTTGGGATCCTATTGAGATTTGGGTGATTGATGATTGTAAGCCTCCAATTTCAAAAATACTTGGTTAGATTGATCTCAAGCCTATACATCTCCAAATTTTTGTAGTTAAAGTTTTTTTGCAACTTCTTCAATCTTATTATTTCATTACCAACTGAATGTCTTGTCTATAAAAAGTCCCCTCGGGTAAATAGCTAAATATATTTTTAAGGCAAAATTACTTAGAGTCGAGTTGGATTCAGTGGCAAAGCTAGGAAGCGTTGGGACAGCCCACCGTTGGAAAACATAACTAACCAAGTCAAATCAAATTTTAAAAAGGAGATTTTTGACTTTTTGTTAAGTTCTGTCTGCGCATATATATCAAAATTTGTGTAAAATGCCAAAATTTGTTGTTGTGCTTACGTGCACATACGTCATAATGCCAATTGACACTTTTTAGCTGGAGAAGTAAAAAAAACTTTAAAAATGTCTGATTTCTTAGAAGTTTCTTATTTCATCGATATCGTGGCCATCTTTTATTAGTTGAAGAGTTGACAGATGGAGAATCGAACTATTTTTTGACGGAAAAAGTGATCGTATTTCAATCAAAATATCATCCAATTGCCCCAAAATCACTTTTTCCGAAGCAGGTAAAATCTTGAAGTAACGCCATTGGTTAGACAACGAGAACTGTCTATTGAATGAACACCATTTTTCAAACTACAAACTAGAAGAAGAAACAATGAACTATCTTAAAGGGTCAAGTCCATAATAAACTTAAAGACGTGATATACCCTGACTCCACAGGGCATACAGATGTCCAACATAGCAACCACAATCCAAACATCAATCAGCAGATTTTTTCTTACTGGGAAAATAATTTCTTGTCATTTCATTTCTCTCTCTGTTGCAACAATATTTACCTCAAAAATCAGAAAAAAAGCTCACACGCACGTGTAATCTCAAATCTCATGGCCAAGATTTAAACAGCGTTCATGTCGTGTTCAAATGTTTGTTTTCTTCGACATGTCGTCGACAAGACATGGATTTTTCTGCATCTATTGTTTTTTCTCGACAGGTTCATAGTCCGAGCATGGCTCATGTCTCGTGGAGCTGGAAGGATATAGATAAATTGGCAGACTTCAACCTCCAGCAGATAACTATATGAGAAAAAAATTGTAAGCGTTTTCCTTAAAACGCTTAAAGAAAGCTATGTACAACTTGAACAAAACAATTTTTTGTAGATATGTCGTATGATATCGGGGTTCTCAATGACAAACTTGAGAAAATTCATAGAAAATACAGGCTGATTCGCAAACGAAACAGTCTATGTGAGCCATTAGTTTAGGTGTATCTCTGCTTTATTTCCTAAGGGGTCACAATGAACCAATAAGCCCCCTGTATGCAATGGCCCCTGTGCTGTGCACGTCCCTCCTAAACCTTACCTAACTCTCTATTTTTAGCCATAGAAATAACATACTCGTATATGCACCTTTTTAATCTCTTCAACTCATGGCAGCATAAACTGAGCACAAAACAGAACAATTTTCTCTTTTTTAAGAAAATCCTAAATTTAAAAAAATCCATCGGTAAAATGTTGTTAATCTGTGTTTTTTTTAATACGAAGCAAAGGAGCAAACCAACTGGAGCAGTTGTAGGTCTTCTAAGTGGGGATTGTCCTCTAGATTCCTGATGATTCTTTCGGACAAATAAAATTAAATAAATTAAAATAAATAAATTTTGTGGCACAACAGCTCGTTGAGAACCAAGGCCTAGTGACTTACAACGCTCAACCATTCCTGTGTGCGTATTTTTGGCAGGAATGGAGAAGACCTACAATTTTTTTCCGAGTCCGAACGGCTAGATGAGAAAGCACTTATTCATGACAAGTTTACTCTTGGAGGATTTGTCAGTTCCTCGCAAGAGGCAGTACCTTGGAAAAAAACATTTATGTTTTTAGATGGCAGCGGCTGGGAATCGAACCCAGACCTTTGGCATGACAGTCCTACGCACTAACCACTTTCGGACAAATGCACAACAATATTTTTTGGTTAGTGTAAAAATTAAGACTCAAGCTTGATATGAGGTTGACATAAGACGTAAATTACTTTATGGAGTTATCATGTTTCTACCAAACACTACAGATATTAAAGTTCAACATTGTGATAGTTAACGATAAGAAAAAAGTAGAACATAAACATTTATGTTGAACATTAATATTTAAGTTTCGTTGCAGTCGTTAAAAAACTCTTTCACTTTAAAGTCTCAAATTCAATTTTAAAAATGGTTAATATCAAAATGTCATTCAGAATTTTCTCTTCTCCTCCATACACCAGTTGACGGCTATCTTTTCTGTTTGTGATGTCTAAGTGAACTCCCAACTTTGTTCCACGCGTGTTGCGCTTTGCATTCACCTCATTCCTCTTTTTTTGTCATATACATATACATATACATATACATATATACCTAATGTCAATAGCTATAAATAAAACTTTACTTTTGAAAGAGCTTTTAAATATCAAGGCGAAGGTTGACACGAGCCCGTTTATTGCCATTGCCATTGCCACCTCCTACTCACAGTTCAAGTGCAAGGGTTGTCAACGTGCTATGATAAAATTAAGCTGTGTTATTACTTTGCCTCTTTTACTATCACATGCAATTGAAGGTCAAATACACAAACACACCATAGGATTTAATCAGCCGCACGAGCATCGTCCTTTTAGTATACCTATAGAATAAATCTGCCTGCGTATATTGAGCAAGGGGTATAGGGATTATTGGGCGAGAGAGGGATTGAGAGTGGGTTTTGTGTACATTTCACATCAATGATCAGCATACTGTATTGTCTACCCGACCAACGAGGACGACGACGATGATGATGACTACGAGTTCATAATAAAAGCTTTCCAAGGACAGTAATTGAATCCCAAACAACTTTGTTAGCAAGAATATTCCACCTACACTTCTTAAACACTCAACGTCATTTGAAAAAGGTCGTATATCTTATTTTTAATATTGTTGTTTTATAAGAATTCTTATTACCCAAAGAGTAATTTTGAATTTTCGAAAACAATAGCTTTGGAGTTCGGAGTCGCAAGTATCACTTTTGCAACCTCATTCAAAAAATTGTTTTGGTACAGAATTCTTGCTTCAAAATGCTTTCAAATGAAGATAAATTGCATAATATATAAAATATATTGTGATTAAGGGGGGACAAGTGCCCCTACCTGCTCTCTTTACTTTCACCCTTGATTTCGTTAACTACAATCAAATTTGATTTTCTTTTAAATTATCTTGGATGAATCTGTAATAATTTAAGCAGCTTATAAAGTATATTTTTTCAGACTTTCATCGTCCTTGATGTTGAAATTCTGGCCTTATTTGAGTAACCTAGAGAGTGTTTGTACTCTTACATACTTTCTCTATAGATTCTGATTGTGCGAAGTTGAATTATTGGAAGGTCAACACGCGTTTGATATACAAACATACACAAGGGACTAAGTATTATCTTCAATCGCACTTTCTTTTGTTTCTAATTTATTTGTAGACTTCTATAAGTAGACAGGATAAATGACGTCTTTTGAAAAGATATTAAAAAAGTCGTCGAAGAAATTTTATGCGAATTTTTATTAAAGAGTTTGCTTTTTAAAAGTTTAAAATACCCCTTGGTTGGAGGCCTATTACTTAGATGTTTGTTATTGGATAATTGGTTTCCTTCAGTTGTTTGCAACTCAAAGCAAGATTTGGCAACAAGCTGCTTTTGTTTACGAGTTTGGATTGTCTTTGTAGTTTAAGGTAGCCTCTGTGCCTAGTGACTTACAACTTTCAAAGATTCTTGTGTGTACTTCGTTAGCCGGCAGGAATTGAAAAGTTTTACAATTGTATGCCTTACAAGCAAACAGTTTAGACTGGGTTAGTACGCAGCACCCCTGACAAAAATATTCCTTAAACTCTCACTCATTTACCATTACACCATTGGGTATTACAGATAATCTCTAATAGGCCAATTTGTAGACATTTTTTTCCAAAACTGTACTCTTCAAATTAATGAAAAAGGTGGATGGGTTTTGAGTATATTAAAATATGTTGTGACTATTTTTCATTAATAGAAAATATTTTCTTATAGAGTTTTTATTTGCAGGGTTCAGAATTTTATATCCTTTGGCAGTTGCTATTGTGGAAAATAAAATGTAGCTATAGAACATATTAGTTTCTAAAATGTTTGCAAATAATTTCTTATGACGTAAGCTAAACTAATCACCTCTATTACCGATGTCGTCTCGTTTTTTCGACGACTCTCGTTTCTTTTGTCGTGTCGTTTTTCAAATGGCATTCTACAACTTTTTCGACGCTACAAATTTGTAGCAGATTTTCAGACGATGAAAAAGTAATGGATATCTGTCAAACTCAAATGAAATTGATTCAAAGTAAGTTCATATTTTTTATTCAACTACTACTAAATGGAACTTTTGTACCCTTTAACAGATTCAAGCAATACTTTTCATTAACAAAAGAAGCTTTTAAAAATGTGTTAGATGAAATAAGTGACAAAATAACTATTCGGCAACGTTCATCATTGATTCCAGTAATATTGATGCTCGCAGTCACCTTAAGAATTCTAGTTGAGGGAAGTTACGAATATGGCGCTGACAACGACTTCAATTTGATTATCTCAACCAAACAATCAGCAAGTTTTTTTAAGAAATTATTAATGCTATTCAAGCTCATGTCTACCTAAAATGGATATGATTTCGAATGACAGACGATGGAAACTCTGAAGCAAAACATAGCTTTTTCAATGGAACGGGGTTTCTCGGCGTCATTGGATGCACAGATGGCTCACATATACGAATTTTAACTCCAAAAAAAAACAAAAGGTTTCTATAGCCTTCCATTTTTAGTTCAACTTTCTGTACACCTTACACAGATCTCCTTGCCAATTGCTCATTTTTCTCCACCAGCTCAACAAGCGCCTGAAACTGGCTTTGATTTGTTTATTTCAACAGAAAATGTTAGCAAGTATTTAATTGTTTTGATTATGACAGATAAAACTACAATAAATTTCATAAAATAAATTATTTAATAAGAATACTAACCGTTTTGCGGCCTTACATTTCTTTGTCGTTAACAAATTTTTGAACGAGAGCTACCGTCGTTTTTTTTTCATATTCGTCGTTTCATTTCGCCTTACAGAATGCAGAATGAAAACGTTCAACGACATTTGACTTTAACAAACGACAGCAAAACGAGTTACAAAAGTTGAAAACGACAAATGGAATGCAGATTGTGTCGCGTCGCATATTTTACTGTCGTATACGACATCGGTAATAGGGGTGAATATCTTCACCACCTATAATAAGTAGAGCCAATGGTCGATTTTTTTTAAATGGTCTCTCCTGTTGATTTAATCCACCATAGTTTTTTTTAACAAATCTTCCCTTTTTTAAGGCTGTCAAAGTACTTAATTTTTCTTAGTCAATACTTCGTCTTTATATATGTATTTGACTATCTTCATTTGTCAATCAGATCATAGTCTGTTTTTTCCACTTTACTAAAAAAATCTCATTTGGATATGGGGCAGTTAAGCACTGAAGTTATACATCAAGACTTCTTCTGAAAATTTTACCCCACCTAGTGTAAGTTTTGATATGAGGCAGATATGCACTAAGAGGACCAAAAAATATGTGGTCTATAGAGCAAATATGGTTTTTGGAACTTGCTTAATAATAGAGAAAGAACAATTGGGATAGCATTAAACGATAGATAAAATTCGAATTAGTATAACTGCATCATTAACTCAGTTTCCCGACGAAGTTTAGTGCTCTACGGGACATTTAAGAACTCAGGCGGTGATACATTATCTAAAAAAGAAACATAGCAATAGATTTTCAATATACCCCAAAAACCATAAAAAGTTTCAATTTAATCCAATCAACATTTATTTTTTTTATGCGATCGAATTTTTGAAAAAAAAAAAAAATAAGGGATCACAATTTTTGCTCTTAGGGCCAGTTTGTTCACATTTAGTTAAATCTGTAATAAGTTTTTCAAAGTTTCTGAATAAATAAAGCTAAGCAACAAATACTGACTGATTAGTGATTTCGATAAATTTGCAACCCAAACTATGGATTGATTGGATAAAATTTTAGCTAACAAGCAATTCGAAAACTTATCAGTAACAATAATCATAAATTAAAGATAATAAATTGTGAAAAAAATGTCCCTAAAGATCATAATCTTGTAAGAAAATGAAAAGCCGACAAATTCACAACGGCAACGGAACCGCGTTAGAAACGATAAGACGTTATTTCCTTCAATTTTCTGAAGTCATTTAAAAAAAATACCCAAAAATATAAGGGTGTAGATTAAAATTAAACATAATGCAAAGTTAATTTTCTGTGCAGGTTGTCAAAAGTGTCAGTAATCTAAAATGGCTATTCAGCAGCCATTTAAATGACACGCCGTAAACACAACAACAATGGGATGACTTTTGTGTCAATTTTTGTTCTTATGACTACCCCCAATGGGTTCCCCATTATATAGATAAAAGTCTTACCCCTTCCCATCTAGCGAAACCCTATAGCTCCCATATCTCTGAAACATTTTATGTTCAAAATGAATCGAAATTAAAAAAAATGTCACCTACAAAAATATTACACATACGCCACAGTGACCCATATCAATAATTACTGAAAAGAATAATAGGTAGGTTGAAACTTATATTAGGCCAAGTGGCCCCAAAATATTTCAAATTATTTTTTGTAAAAAATGTTTTTTTTTCGAAAAAATCAAGTTTAAGAAATAGTGGGCCAGGAAAATCAATTTTTTGTTCAAATTTGATGAATGGTCTCAGCAGATCTCTTTTAGAACATTATTATTGAAAACTCTTTAAATGGTTTTGACCATTTTTACCAAACATTTTTTTTTGTTTTTTTAAACATTGCCATTGGAAAAAATCAATTAATTAAAATGACAATGTTAAAAATTACTCTAACTCATCAAAACATATATAACATTTATAATAAATCAAAATATAGTTTTATGATAACTTAGACTAAATTAAATTGACAATTTAAGATACTCGTAATTCAAGTTTTCACCCTTCAAAAAATTAGAAAATAAAAAAAAACTAACCTTCTTTTACCCTCCTCAAAAGTGAAATTTCCAAAATCCTGTCTGTATACATACACACCTGTATAAAATTTTTCTGACAGAATTTAAGATATATATGTATTTCTAAAAATTACTTTATAAGGTTATTGGTTTCTCCATGGTTAACAATAAAATCATACCTATTTTCACCTTTGCGATTTTCACTGCATAGTCATGACATTTCTAAATTATTTTTATCATCACCTTATCTTAATCCACCCACATAGGGTAGCTTTCAGTAGTCTTATACCATAATGCCAAAAATAAATCATCGATCCATTAATTTAGCGCCACACACACTGCATGTTAAATTCGAATTTAGTGCAGCAGGGCACCATTTTTGTTTTTGTTTTTGTAGTAATAAAAGAAAATGCAACATGTTGCCATTCACAACGCCATTCATTGACGCACGGACGGACAAGCATAATAAATTCAAGAAAAGTGAATTCACTTTCTCCTGACGAGAAACGGTTTCGGTATGGCATATGTACGTTGGACGATGCAGCACGAAAATGCGCTTTTGAACTTGACTTGACTCCAATTTTGGATTTCCACGAACTACCAAAAGTCTTTTCTTATAGATAAAACAAATCGAAATAAATACAATTACATTTCAAAGAAACAAAAATACCTATACCTACAATACAAATACATGAGTATCTATGTATTAATATCAATTTAAGCAAAAAAAAACTCTGAATATAACAACAAAAAAGGAAGTTAATAGACCTTTCATAGTCAAGTATGTCAGTTTGTGTAATATAGTTTGCGCGACATAGTTGCAAACGAAAAACTTATATTGAATTCTTCTAAATGAGTTCTCAAAATAATTGAATGGATTGTGAATACCATTTATTAGTTAAAATAAATCAATTTAGAGCTTAAAATATATCAGCGCGTTCGAGGACCACACAAGGTTCCAGAGCTGCTTATCAAGGTTGTTTCCTTTAGACGTGTAGTTTTCAATCTGGCAATACTTTTTCCGGAGTTTGTCTTTTTGACAGCTGTCACTTGATTTATTCATTGCGAAACCAAATTATTAACCATTATTTTGATAACAAATTTACACCATTTGCAAACGTTGTTCAGGAGTAAGTCTATTAATTATAAAATGCCAAACCAAACTGAGGATAAATCAAGTGACAGCTGTCAAAGAGACCAACTCCGAAAAAAGTACTGCAAGATTGAAAACCACATGTCTTAAAAAAACATCACTTAGTTAGCAGTTGCTAAAAAAAATAGTACCGGGTCTATTTTAAATGCTACTTGGACCTTGGGTCGCTAAGATGCTCTGGAAATGTCATAAATATACCACTTGCACCCCCCCCCCCCCGTATTTTAACGACGTATTTGGTCTTGAATAACCTTCAAAGCCGATTTATCCAATTGTTTCTATAAATGAGCATACAAACTCGCTTTCTCAAAACACCAAATGTATTTTGTTAATGTTAATAATAAGTTCTGAATTATTGTAGGTATAACATATATAATCCAAAATACAACGCAATTGTTTGAACTATAAAGCAAACGTCAATGCTCCACTAACGATCTTAGAAGAAATGGTTTGCATATTTTTCACTTTCGCTTTGGTCTTGAAGGAAAAGTTTCACTAGGCCACTGACCCTTGTTTTGTTAGTTGATGTCTTTAACACGATATCAAAATGGAAAGCACTCAAATAAGTCAGCCATTTTGCCATTAACAGGAAGAGAGCACATTTAAATATGAATGTAAGCCATTAAGGATCTGTCAAATTGCTGACCAAAATTATGACACTGACTTAAGGAATAAAGAAGAAGAAAGTAAATACCTCTTGTTGCCTAATTTAATGTCTACTTGGTGGGAAAATATGTTAAATTCCCTGGCGGAAAATAGTACTTCAGTCCAGTGTATAAAAAATGTCTGAGGGAAATTGTTTGCAATTATAAAGACATTCATTCCGGAACCATTGACCCCCAAGGCCTCTCAAGTGACAGAGTATAGAGCCGTTGAACGGCGAGTGTCGTCTTATCCATGAACCGAGGGCATGACTGCAATGCACTTTCTGAGAGTGAAACCGACAATGCAACCAACGACACGACTATATATGCACGCCGAGTGATGATACCTATATAGAAGCGAGGGCTATAGGGGGCTTGGTGGAAGAAGTTGTACGAGTAAATATTCTGAGACAGCGGGAATGAATTGTTGTATTGTTATCGCTTTTACCGGCCAAACAAAAGTTCATGCAAGTCATAAATAATTGCGTGATTTTATTTTTGTTGTTTCGTTACTTTTTTTTTGCATTCGTGAACTGCACTTGTTTGGAATTGTGGCTTATTCACGATTAACTCACGTCGGTGAATGGGGGCGATGATTCGATATTTGTTTGTTGATTTTATTGTAAAACGAAAATGAAAAACTGCTGAAATTTATATTTGTGTTTTGTTATTTTTTTTTGTTTTTTTTTTTTGTGAGGGAAAACAAATTTTAATAATTATTTCTTGGGAGCGAATTAAATGATTCATTTTTTATATCTTCAATAGATATACATATTAAAATATCTTAATCTCTGAATTGCTGGAACCGTAATTTTTGGATTTGTTGATGGGCTTCATGAGTCAAATTTTTGCCCAAAAAAAAAGCAATAGAGTTTTATGACTGAGTTTTATGAACCATTCAGAGATTTTGTTTCCAACAAATGCAATTGGACATTTTGTTTTGGGAAGCAAAATTATTAATAATTTAAATAATTTTCTTTTCATATTCCGTATAACCATATGCGTGCAGTGTGTATTAGGTATTAGAACCATCAAAAATTAATAATTTAAATTAAATAACAAACAAAATTTTGTCAATGAAAATAAACATACTAGAACAATACTTAGCACAGCTGAAATGAGTCGGATTATGTTGGTTAACAATTATTTTCATAAAATCCTATTACCAGTGGTCTTTTCTTTTGGTCACCTCGTACTTGTGGATTCGTAGACTCTTTTGTTGATTAAAGAAGCAAAAAATAGATCTAAAATAATTGATTAAATCAATAATACTTTTGTCGTATTGTAAAACGTAACTATGGGGCTTTTTTTTAAACTATCGCAAATGGTTTAATTTAAATTTTCAATATATGTATATACCAATTATGTGACATTAAAATAATTAGGTATGTGAGACATAATTGCTCGAATATATGTACATTAAGGTGTCCGTTACTTCCTAAAAACGTTTTAAATAGCAAACACTCCCTGCATCAAAAATTTATGTCCTACAAAAAAGTATTTGGCCAGCAAATATTTTGTCCGAGGTCATTTACACGTGGCTCTAAGCCCATATTTTTCCCATATAAATTTGTATGGGATTTTAACTCTTGAAATTTTTTTTTCTCAAATTACAAGAGCTATTCTAATTTTTTTTTTTTATTTTTGTTTTTTAGTTATCTCTAAATAAGACCATTTTCGAAAATGTTTTTAAAAAAATAAAAAAAAAAAAACAAAAAAATCCCTCGAAATATTACCAAGGGAACTCCCATATAAAAATATAGAATAAAACGCCATTTAATTTAACAAAGATTTTTTTAATAAAGTTTATGAATAAAGTCTTTTAAAGGGAGCATTAAGGAATAAAAATCAACATTAAGAATAGCTGCAGTAATTCGAGAGAAAAAAAATAAAACCAGAAAAGCTAAATTTCCATACAAATTTATATCGACAAAATATTGGCTTAGAGGTACGCGTAAAAGATCTCTGAAAAAATTTTGTTGGTCAAATATTTTTTTGTAGGGTATAAACTTTTGATTGGGAAATTTTCTGCTATTTAAAAACGATTTTGAGAAATAACGGACACCCTAATGTACATACATATCTCTACGTTTCCTAATTCGTTCTCAATATTCTGGGGAATCATTTTTGGGATCATTCTAAGACAAAAAATTGAGTTTTTGAGAAATAAGAAGAACCCAAAATATACGATTACAGTTAAAGCTTTTTTTCGGCTTTTTGAAAAGGTACCTTTCGATTATTTTTAATCATTCCCCAAAATATGAATTGGTTATGGTTTTTAGCCACTTAAAGGTCTGTTATCATGAGTAAGGACCTTTCGTTTGAGATAGATTTTAATTGGTTTTCTAATTTTCTAAAACACCAAAAAGTGCATATTCGGAGAAAGATCTCTAGTTTTTTATAAAAGGTCAGCTGGTTTCAGTAATTGTTCAGCTTTAGATTTTTTTTAAATTAATTTTTAAGGTCATAACGATTTTTGGTCCCCTTATTGATGGGAAATTTACAAAAATTAAATATCCCTATCTATATAAAAAGTAAGATAGTTTCAGTAATTGGCCACGTGACCACCATGGCATTGGCGTGACTACGGGGGGGGGCAAAGGGGACATTTGCCCCTTAGACCATAAAAAAAATTTTTTTTAAATGATGTACTTAAAACTACCCAATGGATTTAGTCATTAGCAGTGTGGGTGACAATCGTTAAATAGTAATCAATGAGATCATCGATTATCTGCCTGAGAAAAAAAATCATCAAATTGATTTTTGATTTGAAAATCCTGAGATTTTAAATTTATGCAACTTATTCTTATTATATTATTTATGAGGTAAGTATTTTTGATTTTATGTTTTCGGGGACGTTACATCCGGATTGGAGATTTGCTACTAAAATCGTCACACAATGTGGAAAAAACGCAAAATCCCATTAGGTAGTTGGTTTAAGACGAATTCTTATTAACTCAATAATAATTTAACGAATACGAATAAGAACTTGTTCGAAAATAACTATTTCGAGAGATAATAACCCCAAATTTGCCAAAAAATGCATTTTTTTTTTAAATATCTCAAAAATGTGAAGTACTAGAGCCTGATTCGAATCTAGCACATTAATGATTATTAAAAAAGTATATTTTTTTTCTTAATAGAAACAAAAATTCATATTTTCTCACACAGTGTATAATAAGTATTTAATTAAATATATTTGTTCGAATGGAAACAGTAAAAATTGCTCAATTTTCAACAAGCCTTTGAGTTCAAATATGTTGTCGGAAAAAATTACTTGAAAAGAGATTTATTGGGAAGTGTTCATATGTTACTTTCGCAAAGGCAATATTTTTCGAGCCACAAGTGAAAAATTCCCAACAAAAATCATTTTTGTCTTCTTTTTCTATGTTGCATTATGCAATTCAGTCGCAAACCTCAGATTTTGAATCAGCAACCCCGATAACTTAAATCAGGGAAAAAATCAAAACTACCCCACAATTTGGTAGCTAATAGAAAGGTTCCCCCACAGACCAAAATCCTATAGTAACGCCACTGCGCCATAGTATGATGTATTGAAACAAAAAAAAACATTTTTGGAAAAATTTGTATACAATATACTACTTGTAGGTACATAATAAATCAGAATCAACACGTTTTCAATAAAATCGAAAATCAACAAATGGTCTCCCTTATCAAAATATATTTCATGCATTAGAGAAGTTGTCTTCTTTTCAATGCATTAAAGAACATTGCAAACAAATTTAAAAAAATTAAATGTGTAGAGTTCGTGCAATCCCTGAGTTTAAGCAATTGATTGGTTTCAAAGAATGGAATTCAACCTGCAAAATATTTTTCTGGGGTTATTATAATTAAATTCAATTGGAGGATTTCTTTTGGAGCAAAAATTGTTTTTCCCTTACATTTTACATTAGTTTAGTAAAATTTAGTTTGTTTTTGAAGAAATAAGCCAATGAAATTATAATATTAATATAAGGCATGTTACTTAGGTAAGGTACCTAATACAGGTATACGTTAGAGTTTGAAGCTTAAAAACATAAATGAAGCAACATTAACTTGAATTAGTTTACACATATGTAAATAGGTTTAAGTTGAACCCTAGTTTAGTGATAAATAAGCCTAACTCGTCTTAAAATTTAATAACATAAAATTTCTTTTTTTATGATTAAAAATTTAATGTTCATGTTTGATGTTTTTTTTTTTGCAAATATAATTAGGAACAAATTGAGTTCTTAATAAAACATTATCTTTAATTCTAATGAATTTAAAAACAAACAAAAAGATCAGACAAACGAATTTTTTTTAAATCAATCGTCAAGTTAATATTCTTTTAGATAATGTTCGCTCCCGAGGGGTCAGCATAAAATATCAGGGTCATCTTGATGTTTGTGCGAAGTACTTACACAAATATCTATCTGTACATATAAGCTTTCTTGTTTCTAAGTGGATACCATGGCATGGTGCGGTGCCGTTCTTCTTTTCTGCGTCCACACAGAACAATATCGTAAAATAAAGCCCACGCAAAATTAAATTATCTATATACACAAAAAATATAAGACCATAGCACAATAACTGCGTATATCTATGTGTTATTATACTTGGGATGAGGAATGACCTTGGTCAGAACTAGCTAAAAAAATATATATACATAATAAGGTACCTAACTTGAAATGAGAAGAAAAAAAAAACATGACATCATGTTTTGCTAATAAAAAAGATAAAATGCCGGCAAAATGTTGTAAATAAAACATCTTTCCCTCGAGTTCAATGACTAAAATCCTATAAAAACTCAATGAATTCAATCAGCTTAATCAAAGCCATCAACCAAAATGATTCATGTTAAACTATTCTTTTTATTTTTTGTTTTATTTCAAATTTATATTTTTTTTTTCTCCGGAGACCAATTTGCTTTAGAGAACCATTAGCCACCACGTGCTCGAACAAATTAATAGATGTACCCATGTATGTATATTTTTTTTTTTTTGGAAATATGAACTCAGTTGGTGAAAAATAGAAAACTAACAAACTTATCGTTTCAAGATTCAAGGTTGAGTAAACAAATATTTCAAAGACTAAAAAGCTTCTATCTATGTATAAAGAGGTTCTATTCTAAATATGTATTTCAAAATCAAACAAGCAAAATTCCCAGTTATTGTAGGCTCGACAAACTAACCTTATATGGATACCTACCCGCAAAAAACATGAAATACACAAAAGCTTCAAGGTTGACATTGAAATTAAAATACCTACCTACTATTGAGGTTGTTCCTTCTAACAAATGGTTTTCTCGTGGTTCAAGTACCTATGTACTCCTGTAAGTATAATAATTATATTTTTTTTATGAAAAAAACTAAATAATGGTTGCGTTGCACACGTCAGCCCTGCCCTATCTCAGATTCTTTCAGCAGTGAAATATACAAAAATCCACTAAAAAAAGAAAACGAACGATCAGAGAAGGCATCCACATGAAAAGTCATTTGCCCCATCTTCTCTTGCCGGTGATAATACCCCGGGAATACCAGAAGGTTAAATGATGGATACTTTGATTTACGCGCCAAAAATCATCGCACATTTGTATAAATTTACAAAGCTTTTCAATACAGGAAATACATTTTTGCAAAAACTCTTATCAAAACAAAATGACTCTTGAACGAAAGCTCGAATAGCAAAAGCCGACGTCTCTTATTATGTGGTGAGTTTTTCTCATCTATCGCATATGCTCTCTTAAAAAAAGCAAGCTTATTATTATTTTAAATAATAGCTCCCTGCTGGAACTGGAGAGGAGAATAAGAGTTTATTTGAAAAAAAAAGCTGAAAGCTTCTCTAAGTCAACCACCCTTCAAGCTCCAACTATAGCGCCTTCTTCGACGAAACTACTACGAGTATACTCCACTTATACAAAAGTAGATGTAGAAGATACACCATCTTTTTTAACTCATACCCCCAAAAAATAGTCATAAGCATGCCTATACTTTCTCATGTGAGGGCTTTTACAATGTCACATCTCGCTCTTGCACTCAAAGCTAACGATATAAGAGTCTCAAATATGACTCGCTTTAAGACCTTGACCGTGAATTTAATTTTAGACTACGCCATATATAATGAAATGAAATAATTTACAAGGGTAAATTACAGAACACACAGCGGGCCTGAGAGCTACATACATAAATGTACATACAATAGTGTTGCTGCCTCTCCTCCCAGGTATAATAGTCGAAGGTATAGGTAGATAGGTAGAAATGGGGTAAAGAGTTATTGTAGGTAGATAGTGAAGCTTTGTGTACCCGGCTTCAATATGGCATTTCCGTGTTATGAAAAGATTTTGTTTTGTGTGACACTTTATACAATCATCACAGCAGCAGCGACTATAGTATTTAGTGTAGTAATGGCGCGGCCGGCGCGGTGATGATAAAGAATGTAGAGGTAGCGGCGAAATGCAAAGATGACGTTTGGTATCTAAAGGCTTTAGAAGAGGTGATTTAGGTAAGTTATCAGTTTATCACCCTCCAAACGAATATATTTTCACAAACTGCGCATACATGGGGTTATGACTTTGTAAGAGTTAGGTAATGATTTTGAAAACATTTTATTACATGTTTTATAAAGATATAGAATTATCGTTGATAGGTAGGTAGGTATTAAGTTCTCGAATGATTCAACTTATCTGTAAATGTATTTTTGTAACCACATTTGAATAGATGGTAGGTAAACATACATATTTTTTCTGACACAATCAGACTGATTTTAATCCTTTGATACGTAGGTAGAATTGATAGGTCTTATGCAGTACCGTTGGTAAAATCATAACTGTGCCTGTGGTTTGTTAATGTATATATGTATGTACATAGTTGTGACTACGGTACCTGTTAACGTAGGAAAAAATTTAGTACAAAAAAAAACTATTCTGTAAAAAATCCAATATGGGTTTGACCAAAAAGGCCATTGCAAAATCGTGTGCACATATAAAAAGATATGCAAGGTCAAATGTCATAAAAATTATCTGACATCCTAAAATGCAGTTTTCTTCAAGCTTGTAACATACCATAACATTTTTTGATAACTCCACCACACATTATTTTAACTTTTTTTTTACTAAAAATAAAATAATAAATTATGACATTATTTTAAGGCAATTTTACTTAACCGTATTTTTGTCGAAAACTTTAATTAAAGGCTACCTTTGGATGGGAAACCATTTTTTAAAGGACCTTTTTTTTTTATTTTCAATTACATATCAAATATAATAATTTTGTTTTATACAAAAACTTCTAAAAATATAAATGTACCAAAAATTTCAAAAAAATCATTTTTGGGGATAGATATTTCGAAAATTATATGGTTGATATTTTTGAAATTTGGTGCCTAAAGGATTTTTAACATAACGGTTCAAATAATAAAACTTAGAGAGTTTTGATTAAACTTTAAGCCTAGTTTACAGTTCCCGTGTTCCAAAAGAAATCTATGCAAATTTTCTCGCATGTCAAAAATAATTGAGGTGAAATGTAAAATTAATTGGTTTACAGTCTCATGCAAAAAAAACCATTGCTGTAATGAAATGTAATGTCATGCAAAACAATGGACCGGCAAAATATTCACCTTAAGTCATTATTTGCATCCAAAAATTACTATTTTCCATTTTAAGGCCTATCTATAGTTTATTAAATTAGGGTAAATTAATGACTCAAAGGGTGGCTTAGGCCAAGGAAAACGTTTTATCACCTTGAATATTTTTCTATATTGTGCACGGAATAGGTGGAAATTCGTTTTGAAATTTTTTTATTTTATTTCGCAGGGGAACTGGTAACTCGGTTTTATATACATTTTTTAAACCCTCAATGCCTTGAACACAAACGAAGTATGTACGACCAAATCATGCATTTTTTTTATATCTGTTATAGGTACTATAGCATAGGGCAAGAATCTAATTCTTGAGAGACAAAAATTTCGAGATAACAATCAAACATGACATTACGATGATAGAGATCACAAAAAAAGTGGGTGGCAAAATTTTGCATGTCTGTCTGTCTGTTTGTACTTCAATCTACAGCTAAGCTCCAAATTAACGATACCTACTTGACATACAACTGCAATGGAAAAAATAATGTATCTCAAAATGGCTTTTATAACTTTGATTAAAAAACATCAGTGTATAAAAAAAAATTACCAAGAAACTGTTATAAATGGTACCTGCCATTTATGTACAAGCGCCTTTAGTTTGGGCAAAAAAGAAATAAAATACAGGACTGGATCGCACGTACTTGCTCTTATGTTCAAGTTGCTTGGAATTAGGAACTTTTAAAATATGAAGTAATTATAAGAAAAATTTAATATATTTAAAAAAGCATTTAAATGGTTTTTTATTACTTATAAACAACAACAACAATTATATAAGAAACTTACAGCTCAAAATCAAGTATGCCATTTGATTACCCGAAAAAATATGAGTGTATGCACAAAAAAAAGTTTGAAATCTTTGGAACGGGTTTCCTAAAAAATAATTTTTGTAATAAAATTTAAAAAAAAAACTTTTCGTTTGCCAATTTTGAGTATGCATTAAAATGTTTTTTTTTTTAAATTTAAAAAAAAATTAAAATTTTGATTTACAATATTATTAACATTTTAAAAGAGCTTTTGAATAAAAATTTTGACTAAAATCGTTTAAGCCGTTAATAAGAAAATCGAAAATTAAAAAACCGTTATATGGCAGGTACGGTTCAAAACGGGTTTTGGTAAATTGTTTTCTTATCAAAAACTACACCATACCTACAGTAATACATTGATTTTTTTTTATTAAAATCGTTAAAGCCGTTTTTGAGATAAATAAGCTTTTCATTTACGATTGTAGGTCAAATACCGTTACTTTTGGTGCTAAAAAAAATTCTATTTCCCCTCTGGAGAGTTCCAAAAACACCTTGAGTTCAAAATTTGAAGTAAATTTCTTCAGTGGTTTAGGCTGTAGGTCGATATAGGGACAGACAGGCAGACAGACAGAATTATGCCATGCAAATCTCAAATATCTCGAGAAGAAATGATGCTATCGGCGTCGCGTCGGGTTAATTTAGTTCTTCGTATACTATCGTTTTTAATAGATAAAAATATAAAACTGAGAAACTGATAGTTTTTTTTTCAATTAAAAAAATGTGAACACACTCCAGTATCTTGAGAAAGAAAAAGATATAGACCTTAAGATAATTTTACTCGCACAGTAGAATAATTAATATAGTTGGTACAGTTATTAAAAAAAAAACAATGAACAGGTTTTTGGGTAAAGTGAATAAAAACCAGAAGAAATTTTACCAAAAATTGTTAAACATTTTTTTTTCGTCTTGAATATCTTGAGAACAAACAATGGTATGTGCTTTGAGATTATTTAATTCTTTACAATGTGTGGTTGATGATGGATTGGATTTGAAACATTTAATTACTAGATTTTCTTAAAGTGAAAAAAAACTACAAGAAATTGCACCAAAAATTGATGAAATTTATTTTCTTCCGAATATCTTGAGAACTGACAATGATACTGTCATCGATCTAATAAAATTCTACACACGATATCATAATTAATAATTGATAGGAATAAAAAAAAAACC
Source organism: Dasysyrphus albostriatus (assembly GCA_946251815.1). Lineage (NCBI taxonomy): Eukaryota > Metazoa > Arthropoda > Insecta > Diptera > Syrphidae > Dasysyrphus > Dasysyrphus albostriatus. The sequence goes on along the minus strand of OX276338.1, from coordinate 35,122,927 downwards.
ATGAATAATTAATTAATAGGGAATTAATAGATTATTTCTCGAAGGCACACCAATGTTTAGTCTTCACTTGGGCTTGTTTGCATATTGAAGGCTTAAAAACGTTTTCGAAGATCGCAGCTAACTGGTGAATGGCAGACGGAGCTAGAAACAAATTTTATCTTTGACTGCAGCATTTTTAGACATCTATTGCAGCTCCGTCTTCCATTTTCTTCAGGCTGTAATGCTGTATCTGGAATATAGCAGCTTCCCATTATTTCATGTGTGTACTTATTTGAAGGTTTCTTCCGGGTTTTTGTTCATCTTTAAAAACGTTCTATATCTGACATTGATCGAATAAAATAATTCTCAAATGCAAATGTAGGTACATGATTATGTGTAATATTTTCGATGAAACGTGTCAATATGTCGAAAACGCTTTAACCCCCCTGACGATAAGAAATTTGATGTTCTAATATTTTTAAATGATGTACATTATGTGTTGTACATATAAATATGTGTATATGTACTTTTTCCCTTGGCATCCTAAATAATGTACATATGCAGTAAAATGAAACAATGAGATATTGTTTCCGCGTATTAAATTTAGAATTAGAGCATTGCAGTTTTTATTTTTGCAACAAGTAATGATCTCGGTTGGGTCACGTAGCTGGCGCGAGCTACATATTATAAACATGAAATGATGCTTGTCTAAATATTTGCTGGCTGGGAGAGTATATAATATTCTGTATAGTCTCTAGAATATAAGGGAAGCATAGTGTATGATGTTGTTGTTGGTTATGAGTGTTTATTTTTTTTTTCAAGGCCATACGCTTGCAATGAATTGCCCGTTCTTGATTTTTCAATTTGTTGTTAATTATTACACGCGCACGTACATAAATAAATAACCAAAAGCTAGACTTTTTTTCTATTTGAATAAAAGCATCAAATTTTCGTAATGTTTCTACATGATCTTGCAGAGGTATTTATGTTCCGGTATGGATTAACAGATTTTTGGGATACCAAATTCAATTTTTTTTTTGAGAAATTCAGCAATACTAAAATACAATTTTCTTTAAAAAATATCATTACTCAAAATAGTTTTTTATGGCCTTTAGTCCTACAAATTGGCATTTCGTTTGGTTTACTGACTTGGACTCATCAGTGACGTAGTAAGAGCCTTTGTGATATAAGCAATTTGTACTAAGTTCAGTTTAACTTACATAAATTCTTTGACAAAAATCCTCTGTTAACTATATCCAACAAAATTAAAATTTCTAATCATTAAGCTAGAAGTTTTTTTTGCCCGAGGCCAGGCATAGTTTAAGAAGGTTTTATAATACAAATTCTATATACTATACTGAAGTAAATCAGGTTCAAAAAATATTTTTTAATTAAAAAAAAAAATTAAAAATTTCTTTGAAAATTCGATATCTCAAAAACAAGTTTTAAAAATTCTGTTTTTTATAAAGGGTGTTTTTGTTTAGACTTAAAGACTTTTAGTTGGCAGCACTATTTTAATTAGCTGCCCTTTTTGTCAGCTGTCAAGTAATTAGACTGACGCCTGAACAATGCTTCCAAATCGTGCAAATTTATTTTGAAAATCATGGTTCTGTTTGAAATATCTGCGTATCGCACGAATTTTTTTACCGATGAAGCTCACCTTTGGTTGAATGGATACGTTAATACACAAAACTGCCGTATTTGGAGTGATGATAATCCCCAAGTGTATGTTGAGACACCGTTACATCTCTACAAAAACTGACTGTTTGGTGTGCTTTAAGGGTTTGTGGAATAATTTGTCGGTACTTCTTTAATAATGATGCTGGCCAGGAAGTTATACTCAATAGTGACCGCTATGGAGCTATGATTGATTGCTGACTTTTTTGTTCATCAATTGAACAATCATGATGTGCAGGAGCTGTGGTTTCAACAAAACGGCGCAACATGTCATACAGCTTGTGCCACAGTTGATTTATTGAAGGAAACGTTTGGTAACCGCATTGTTTCACGTTACGGATCCGTGAATTGGCCTCCAAGATCGTGCAATTTAACGCCGCTTGACATTTTTCTGTGGGGATATTTGAAATCACTATACTACATCGATAAACCCGAAACAATTTACCACTTGGAGGATAACATTCGCCGCGTTATTGCCAATATATGGCCATAATTATTGGAAAAAGTCATCGAAAATTGGACCTCCAAATAATACTACGTCTGAGGCAACCGTGGCGGTCGGTCATTATGCCAGAAATCATATTTAAATTATAGTGCCAGAAAACTATCTTTCGAATAAAGAAAATTATTATGTCAATTTGAATAAATCATCTTTGTTTTATTCCATTTCAAAGTTTAATATCTCTAAAAAGACACCCTTTGCTTATAGCTACTCAAGATTCGCAAACCAAAATTTAAAAAAAAACGCTTTGACCATTTTTAACATTTTTTTTTTAATTCTAAAGAGTGTAGGAGTAGGCAACAGGTTACAAAAAGCCAAAAGTGTTTTTTTCGAAATATGTATTTGGATATTTAGTTTTTAAAAAATATTTTTTTTTATTTTTTGTTGAAATTTTGAATAAAACGTTTATTCTTCGAAACTTATTTTTCTTTTTTTAACTTTAACCTTACTTATAATAGCTAGGTACTTGTTGATATTTCTTTTCACGAAAACATTAAAAAGTCTCAATAACTAAAACCAAATTGCTCACCTTATATCCCTTTGGAAAATTCATTTGAATATTTCTTTTATTTAAATCGAGTGATATAAAAATCAGCTTAATGCTTTGAACAAAAATAGCAATAAATTCATCCTCAAGGATAATATGTATTAATCTAAATGACAAATTCTGTGTTTCAATTTTTTTTTTTTTTTTTTTGAAAACCATTAATTTATAAAAAATAATATGAATAGAATCAACCAACCATGTTCCCAGAACTTATTTTAACCTCGAAAACATATTATTATTATTATTTTTTTGTATAAGTGGAACGAGGTGAAAGCTTCTTAAATATTATTTCGTATATAGATCGAACATCTGGAAACAAATCACCTTCTGTCCACCCCAGTTCAGTTTGTCCTTACACAGAAAATATAAAAAAAAAAACACTCTCTAAAGCAGAATTAAATACGAGGGCACAGACGGGCATGTCGGAGGACAAAGTGTGAATACACATAGAAAAAAAAATTCAAATTCCTTGACACGGTACAAATCCAACAGCAACAATAACAAATTGCCCCACAGTTTTAAGAAAGTCCTTTTCTAAAAAAAATTATCCTTAATAATTCCTTTTTGCGCAGTTCACTTGTACCTTACACACAACATACATATATACCTATGTATACTTGTATGTTCATGTACAAGCAGATATTCATACATATACCTACCTACTCAGAAATAAGTCACAATGTGTGATAATAATTGTGATGAAAAGTTCAGTGTCATTTTCAGGACGAGGACAAAGATCGAGGGCGCCCGCTTTTTCAGACGACACATCATCACACAACCCAAACACACCGCACTTGAATTTGAATTTTTTTTTGTTTCTATAATTTTATGGATGACTGTGTGTAGGTACAATGCCATTCAATGAGACTGTCCTTGTCCTTCGGTGAACGAGCAATGGGGAAAATGTATTGGACAAAAGGATATAGAATACACATGCACCACTACTTGCTTCTCTGTCTTCTCTCGTAGGACTATAAAGCTTTAGATTAATTGAGTATGTGCCGATGCTCACAACATTTGTGAGCTGCATGTAGGTCAGGGACGTTATTCAGAATAAATAATAATTGATATCGTTTTGAATTGATTATTCTAAATTTGCTTCTCGGTCTTGATTAAACAGAGAGTTTATTTATTATTGTCAAATCTAAAAGATGGCATGTGGACATTCTGATACATAGGTCAAAACTGCCAAATTATTTAGGAGACACCAAAAGCCACTTCAAAAACAATTAAATTATATTTTTAGAAGAATATTGTAGGACAAAAATTAATACAGTTAAGAGGCATTGATATCTTATTTTTTAAATGTTATTTTTGATTAACTTTGACACCACAAAAATGATCCCAGATTTTCCCCAAAAATTTCTTAATTTTACGGTCCAAATTCTGAACAGATTTTTATCACGCTCTTGCACACACAACTATTTACCAATTATTCATTAGGTATGTCAAAAATCAATAAAAAAAAATATGTGCTATCGTATTTCTTCAGTTAAATTAAGAAATTTAAAAGAACCTTTTTGCAAAAAAAATTGTTAAAATATTTTCTTTCTCGCATAGCATCACTGGTAATTAATTGACTTGTGGAATAAGGACATGCGATACCTATGTATGTTGAGGGTCATGTCGTGGGGTTGTTTATAATAATGCGAGTAATTGAAAATAGCTTTGTATACCTACGCCAATGCGTGAAGTAGTTATTGGACTTTATCTTAAGTATGTACATATATGCAAAGTGTATGTAGATACATATGTATATTTATAAATATGTATTTTATCCTACCTTCAATTAATATCACTTCATGTGTCAAGGTCTCGGACTGTGTATCACAATTTAAACATACACACACACACATACATCTATATTAAATTGAAAATCTGTCTCAAGGCAAATTCAAATTGCCAACTGACATGTCATGGAATTTTATTGTTAAGAGAATGATACGTTGTTTCCATTTAGGCATCTGGGACACTACAAACACTTTATCATCATCACTCTCACCTTCTCCTACTCCAAACGTCAACTCAACAGCAGCAGCCGTTTGAATCGACAGTTTGTTTTAAAACCGAAGGACAAGGCTCTAAGTTGGATGAGAGGGCAGTTTGGTTTTGAGTGGGAGAGGGGGAGTTAAAAAAAAGGGGACACAAATTTGGGTCATTGAATTTCAAAGTTTTCAATATTTTAGATTCGACAATTGCTTGGATTTGGAAAAGGGTTATTTTCTTTAATCTACTGGATTTTGGGTCACTGGGGCGTATGTGGGTTATTTGTTTGTATTTTGCGTGATACCGCATGTTTTTTTTTAAGTTTTATATATTTACTGTAGGCACCTTAACGCAAGTTCCATTGTTTTAAGATGTTAAGAAAAGTTTAAGTTTAGTTTGCATGGCAAATAACGTTATTTTTCATTTAAAAAAAAATAAGAAGACAAGTCAGGGGTAAAACTAGTAAAAAACTTTATACCAAGTAAAAATAAATCGACAAAGTGCCAGCTGATAAAACTTTAGGCCAGTGGAGTTACAGCTTTACGTCTTGCAGAGTCATATCAACAAAAATTTACACAAATTAATACTAATAGAAACAATAGGTAATTATTGAAAAGTTATTCCACGATTTCCCTTTTTTCGTTTTGGACTTTTTTTGAAATTGGTCCTAAGAAATAGACCATTTTTTATTTACTTTTAAAATAATATTTGTAGGTTGACCGTATCAAAAATATTTTTTCCACTCAAAAAATATGTAGATTTTGAAGAAGTTTATCCGACACTTATTCCACACATTTTACAAGTGTCGAGAACCAATTTTGGCAAAAGTTGTTTGACCGATTGAAGGACATATTATTATCTTTCATCTTAATAGCTAGAATTTGGTGATAATTAAAATTTTCTTAAACTACGTTTTCTTTTCTTTAAACTATAAAAATTAGGTCCAATATAAAAATGTGCCGATTTAGCTCTACGGCGCACATGGCAGATTTCTTATCAGTCTCCTGATAGATTGGAACAGTAAAAAATATACCAGTTGCTGGCCTCATTTTCCTGAGCCTTAATTACAGATTTTATCTTTTGAGGCCTCAGAAATATTCAATAAATGGTGTTTTTCTTTTAAAATTCTTTAAAAATAAAAGTAAAGTAAAGTTTTCAAAAAAAATTAAATTAAAAGAAAAAAAAAATTAATTCAGTTCGCTAAGTCTAAGCACGTGATTTCAAAAAATTATTTTCCTCCATTGTTTGTAGAATCACCCAAATGCTGTATATACTTTCATATGAAAAGGATTCCAATACTTATTTGAACAAACTTTAGAAAAGATAGTCCAAAATGTTGAGCAATTTTCCAAAGGCCTTCAGACCAATTCTAGGACAGTTCTTTTGAAATCATAAGTGCACCAAATTTCACACATATTTATCAAAAACTGCGGTGGGAAATGAATTTTGAAAATTTAACAAACGGACCACTGTGCGCAATGGCACCGATTATAATATGAGTAAATTAGTCATCTCATCATATTGAGCACAAGGAGGCACACAATACCTAAATCTAAGTCATCAATTTCTAGAAACAAGACTAATAAGTTAGTGAAACAAAAATATTTAAAAATACAAAATTGGAAGGCTCCAGTGACGAGACGATATGCATTATCATAACAAGTTGCTCATATTATATTACTATATAGCACAGCCCAGAGCTCGGCTACATTAAAAAAAATATCCTATAAGAAAAAATCCTACAACTTCACCTTCATGTATCATTGAGGGTTGAGGACAAACACTCTGTTGTACACAATCCATGACCTTGTCCCTTGGAAAAGCTCTCAAAAGGGCATTTCAAGGTAATTGGCAGAGTAACTTATTTCACTTGCTACCAGCTACCTATTCCTCCTCCTCCTACACATACACACATACAAATATATACAGAAACATTCACGTAGGCCACGTGGCCCTGATTTGGAACAACAAAATGATTTAAAGGATTCATCTCTATAAGCTCCTACACACCATCGGAGAGCGTAGGCAAAAAGCATAACCCGACAAGTTCAATTCCGAGAATGATGGTGATTGAGGATGGAGGTACACTGATGGTTTAACACACTGAGCTGTGAGCTGTCAGTGTTTTAGAAGGAATCCTTACTAATACGAAAGCTAAATGTAGAGGTTGACTATGCACGTGTAACCATAGACAATGGTACAGTATTATAATATACCTACTGATTGTGCATTTACATTTTTATTTTATGGATGAAATTTATTCAATAAGGGCTTTAGTACGCATTATTTATAATTGTGTTATAACGGTTAAAGTTCGTTGAAGCTTGAAAGATATTTTTGTGATTTTTGATATTTAAAAACTTAACCTTTATAAATTGGATGAGCTCTCTGTTTTTGATGGAATTTCTGATAAAGGTGCAATTTATTATTCTCATCCTTAATTTAGTTTAGCAGAAATTTAATATGATAAGCAGAGATATAAAGAAATGCGAAATTCAATATCTGAAGCGAAGATACATTTGAGGTCGGATAGACTCCTCGAACACTGACCTTTAGCCGATTCGAAGGCACAAATAAAGTGCCCAAATAAATTGCAAGAACTGAAGCTGAAGCACATTTAAAATGCCTCACGCAAATTTTCGCTGAGTGATGTATTTCGTGTCCCCGAGCAAGCCCCAAACCTAGTCGAAACATTGTGAAACCTAGCCCACCGCGTACTCATTTTCCAACTCTATGGTACATATTTCTTCGTTCTCCTTCTCATAGAATCGACGAAGACGAATTTCCATACAATTTTACTAAATTTATCCGTATTCGTTGTTACCGACTCTGTTAAAGTTTGAAGGCCTCAATGAAAAAACAAAACATGCGTTAAATAAAAAAAAAATATATTTATTTTTCATCTCACTTCATTCTCTGTTTTAGAACTTCTGTTAGTTTTTCAAATAATTCTTTAAGCTCAGCCAAGACCTTTTCGTTTTCATCCCACTTTTCCATGTCTTTTTCAACCGATCGTATACAAGCCTGCGCACTTAATCGGGCCGATGATAGTTGCGAGTTGACACTTGTCTTTTCAGAATCATCGTGCTTATCAACAGCTTCCAAACTATACTCACTTAAATCCTTGCACAATTGCAAAACTTTCATAGAAGACGGTTGTTTACTCGCCCAAGTAAGATCTTTCTGTGTGTATGATCGATAAGCTCGTTGAAGTTTTTGTGCCTTATTTAAAGGTGTTGAAGCCAAAAGTGCAGATAACTCCCACAACCGCGATTCAGCGCCATATTTTACACACTGATGTCCAAGCAAAGTATTTGCTTTTTTTACCAGACGCTGTGTTGATCTACCTTGGGCATCAGGGGTGTCTTTAGCTATTGCCGTCATGACTATTGATAGAACTTCCAAGTCCAGATATCGATCTTTCAATTCGCTTAGGCGATTGTAGGCATTTATAGCGTCTTCGAAATTTCCTGTATCGACACTAACCAACATAAAGTTCTCCCATACCTTCCAATTCTGGTAGTTGCACTTTAGAGATTCCCCGAGAACTCGATGAGCCCTTTTCTTATCTCCCAACTTTATGAGCGCTTTTGCCAGATTATTCCAAGATTCATAGCCCAGAGGCTCTAGATGGGTGTAAGTTATGTATGCATGTACAGCTATTTCCCATTTTTCCAGCGAAATCGCCGAATAACCCAAACGAAGCCATATTCTTTCCTGTAACGAGTTTATCTCGACGGATTTTTCGAAATGTGGCAATGCTTTATCGTACTCTTTACGTGCGAAGAAATAGTTACCCCAGTGAGCTTGGGCCTTGGCACTTTTATGCTTACTAAACTCCCATGCAGTCTCGTAGCACTTGACGTCATCAGTCGCATCACCAAGAAGACAATGCAAAAGGACTGTTGGTTTCTTTTCCAGCTCCTGGCGAACAATTTCTGCAGCTTTGTGGCGTAGGTCCAGCTTTGTATAGCATGCAATCACCTTTTCCCAGGCTTGTATTTGGAGATAAAGATCCAAGGCTGACTTTGTCATCCCCAGACTGACCATCAACTCACCTAACTGATTCTGGACCTCCCACTTGGGGAGTATGAACGACGCAAAGCCATAAGATAGCCTCTGGGGAAGTGCATATGCGGTGCCATTGATTACATTGACAACTTCTTCACACTGCTTTAGACTCCGGTCAACGGTACGATTTTGTTTGCATTCCTGACTGATATTCAAAAGGAGCGTAGCCAAACGCACTGCAAGTGGGCCATGATCTTGATAAAGGAGTGTATTAATATATGGTTCAATTTCTTCTTCGGCCAGGCGGTCTGTTGGTTGCGAGCGCTTTACAAGTTTACTAAAAAAATTAGGTATAGAATTAAGTAATTTCAATCGTTAGTAGAATATTTTTACCTACACTTTTGCTAAGACAACAGCTTGCAGTATACTGGGTAGGGACATCACATTGTTGTCTTCCAGATTGAGGAAACGAATTTTTTCAAGCCTCGTGTCATCGTCTAATTTGAGCAATTTAGGCAGATTAGTTGCACCATTCGAAACTGAGGATGTAGGTACATTAAGTTCTTTATTTTGTTTAACTTTGAGACATAGTTGAGGCAAAGGCTTTTGCTGGAATTTTGTTCTTAGCCCAAGGAGACCTACATAGAAGTATATTTTATTGGATTTGGAATCAATAGATGGTCACATTTTTAATCTCGATAACTAAGCACAATCTGGGTTCAATCAGTACATTTTTACAAACTCACCTTCAACATTAAGTTCAACATCCAGCATAGAACACAAGGTATTTAAGACTTCTTCACACTTCTGTGTGCGATGGAATAGCAAATAGCCATAAGATATCTCCAGATACAACAAAGATTCCAATTCCGTATCATTCAATGTTTTCCCATGCTTCAGAAGGAATTCACATGTCGTTTTTAGTTCTTCATATAAGTCACTAGTAAGATCATCTAGGATGTTCTGATGAATACAAATAACACGCAATTTCCACCAATTTACGATCTGAAACCCCAAACATCATTAAAAGCTATAATCAAGTCAAATTGGTGAACAAACTCACAACTGAATTTGAACATTTCGACACAACCCGCTTAAGTAATTCCTCTGCTACATATAGAAACTCTGGGATCTGCACATTCAAATTAATTTCTTCTCCATTTACCATTAATTTCTTTGCAGCTTCGAAATCGTTTGGAAACGTTTTCTTTGCGATTTCTTTGAAACTATCCAAGTTCTCGAATGAGCCTGTGAAGTTATTTTGTATAAATACAAGTACTAATGAAATAGCTGAAAAGAATTCGCCGCTTGCATCATCAGACGTGACATCGTCGGACTTGACAAAATTCTCGAGGATCTTTTCGAATTTCTCCATATCCCATTTGCATGTCCAGAGTTCTTTGAGTTCTGTTTTGGGAAATTCTGAGAAAGGATTTAATTGATGAATATATGTTATGTAAAGTTTATGTTGTTTTTTACCATTTTCGTTTGATTTATCCGTGAAATTACACAAATAAAGTGGAGAAAAATCGTCTTTTAACATTTTTTTATTGGAATTGTTTTGAATTTAATGAAAAGGCAACATGGAATTTTGTCAAAGTGACAGTTCTCATCCGCACATGCTTGTTCGAGAATCGAAGTTGTCAAAACGAAGAAGAAAAGGGATATGTTCATGGAGTACAAGCAGTTTTAAGACTACGATACTACGTTTTCATTACCCCGACGCCACACGCGCAAGTACTGGCAAGCAAGTTGCAATGCAAACACATTTGTTCACTAATGGGGTTTTCTTTTGGTAACAAAAATTGATTTTGTTCCCCTTCCGATTTGTCAAAACACACATTTGACAGTAAAAGCCTTCCAATGGTGAAAAATCAATTTTTTTAATCAAAAATCAAATATGCGGATCTGGATTTTTTGGCAGATTTACCCCTCTTTTACTAACACCATTACACACCAAAACAATTCACAGCGATCAATTTGACAAACCTAGATCGCCACAGTTTCACAGACACAAATTATACACCAATACAATAAAAGCAAAAAAATCAATCTGCAATCGTATACCTTTCGCGACGAAAAAAACCAATTTTTAGATCAAAATTTGAAATTACCAAAAGAAAACCCCATAACATCGTCAACTGGCAAGGAATTTTTGAAGCCAGTAGTGAAGCAAGTTGAGAAGCAAGTTGGGAGACAAGCAAGTGGGAAGCAAGTGGAAGCCAAGTGGAATGCAAATCAAGTATTTGGTAGGCAGTGTATGTAACCAACTTGCTTGCCAGTACTTGCGCGTGTGGCTTCGGGGTTTGAGCCGAAATGATATAATTTCGCCAATCACAGAGCCGAAATGAGATAATTTCGCAAATCACAGAAAAAGTTTTTTCATTTGTAATTTGGTAATTTCGTTTTACAGCTTATTTCATTTTTGAATTTCAAATGGCTGTTAAACGCTTTTTGTTATTGTTTTCTTCTTTCTACTTCCATTGAGCTTTGACATTTTCATACAAAATCCTTTCAGAGCTCATCAAACTGTGGCTAATTGGGTGTGTTAAATAAGTTTTGACTTAGTTTCCAACCTAATTTCGTGCAAATTTGGTAGAAATTACCCCATTTCTAAATGTGAATTTGTATGGAAAATGAGATGATTTCATATCGAATTTGGAAATTTTCAACGAAATTATCTCATTTGGCTTAATTAAAACGTAGTATTATCCGCTTTTTGTTGTTGTTTTTTGTAAAAACTTTTTCAGAGGTCTTCAATCTGTGGGCAATTGCGTGTGTTGAATAGGTTTTGACTTAATTTTCAACCTAATTTCGTGCAAATGTGGTTTAACATTATTTAATTTCGAAATGTGAATTTGTATGTGCCCTATTACACGACGACTTTAGAGTCATGATTTATTTCGAAATTCAATGAGTGCGAACGAGAAAAAAACATCTGATCTCCCCTTCGCACTCATTTAATTTCGAAAAAAGTCATGACTCTTAAGTCGTCGTGTAATAGAGCACATTAGAGCCGAAATGAGGTAGTTTTGCAAATTATGGAAAAAGTGCTTTCATCTATAATTATTGGTAATTTCGTTTGATAGCTCGTTTCATTTTTAAATTTCAACTGGCTGTTAATCGCTTTTTAAAATTTTTTTTTGTTTCTAGTTTGACATTTTCATACAAAATCTTTTCTGAGCTCTTTAACCAATATTGTACCAATTCATCTTCCATTAAGCTTTGACATTTTCATACAAAAAAATTTCAGAGATCTTCAATCTGTGGCCAATTGGGTGCATTCAATAGGTTTAGACTTAATTTTCAACCTAATTTCGTGCAAATTTGATATAAAATTATCTCATTTTAAAATGTGAATTTGTATGGGAAATGAGATGATTTCGTATCGATTTTGGAAATTTTTAATGAAACTACCTCATTTGCCCTAATTAAAACGTAGTATTTTACATGAGAATTTTTTTAATTAAAAAAAAAAATTAAGTTAGTGGCACGGCTCGTGAAGAACCAGGGCCTAGTGACTTACAACTCTCAACTATTCTTGTTTGAGTGTTATTGACAGGAAAGTAGGGGACCTATAATTTTTTGCCGAGTCTGAACGGCTAGATGAGAAGCACTTTTTTATAACTAGTGTACACTTGGAGGATTTTTCTGTTCCCCACAAAATGCAGTAACTCAGAAAAACATTTCAGTCTTTTAGGTGGAGAAGTGGCTGTGAACCCAGACCTTCGGCATGACAGTCCAAAACACAACATAAAAATGAACTTAAAATCAAAGATATTTTTTCATTCTCGAAGGATAGTTTGAATTCATTTAAACATTTTAGATAAAAGCCATGGAAATACTACTCGTATTTTGCGTTGTGCTGAAGGAGGGATTACGAATGACAAATCGTTAAAGCACTACTAAGACCCTCCTCGACGAAAGCGCTTTGCGTCGAAGGGAGCAATTCATAAACATTCGTTGAACTTTAGTTTTTTGGCTAGATGTTAAGGTACATGTACAATTTGTTATTGTACCTTACCTTTCCTCAACTGTTTTTGTCAATTGACAGTGGGATGAAAATACAAATCTGGAAAAAATAGATAATTACTTTTGTCTACATTTAAAAATTTAATGCAAAAAATTTATTCAAAAGCGTTACCAACTCGTTGTTAATATTTTTCCAGTCCCCGTTTTTCATTTGTATGCCTTACAGCGATAGATTTATAGCTTATTACGAATTCCATCGCAATTGGAAAGTTGTTACGAATTCTAAAAAAAAACAACTATTACAGAATCCATTATAGGGAAAAACTTCAATTTAAGTTTTTTGTTTTGGATTGTTCAAACTCTTTAACTATCACATTCCTGGTTGAGTGAGAGGTAAAAAAGAAGCTGCCCACTAATGAAGTCAGGAGAGAACATATGCCAAAACCTAGCTGTGAACGCTGGAAGAACTATATGCAATAATTGGGGAATCAGTTTCAGAAGAACTAGAAGTTCGCTAATTGAAAAAAAGGGCCCCTTGATTACAAAACAAAAATATATTTTCTCCACTGTGTTTATTTAGGCTCTTTTGGGCTATTTGTAAAAAATGCGAATAAAAACTTTTTATTTCATTATTCTTCCAAAGTTTCGTAAGAAATCCTATGGGCTATGTATGTCAATTTAATTGACCAAAAAATTACACATTTTGCTTCTTATAACTAATTGCATCGTTCCTACACGGCAGTGACACAAACTTTAACATACAAATCTAACTTTTAAAATATAATTTAGGAACAATCAGTTAAAATTCAAATTCAAAAATAACAAAACGACAATCACAGCTGAGGCTCAGGTAATTACATTGGATTTCAGATTGCTGAGAAATCTAGGGAAGGATGCAATATTAGTCATAAAAAGAAAATAGGCAATTTGTTGAATAATTAAATTGAAATATATAACCTCTAAAGAAGTTAGGATTTCTTACGAAACGTTGGGAGAATAATGCAATAAAAAAAGTTGTTTTTATTCGCATTTTTTACAAACAGTGGAAAAGATAAACGAAAAAATTGAATCAAATAATATAAATATATTTTCATCTAAACAAATAAGGAAAACATTTAAAATTACAACAAATTCATTTTGGTGGTGACCAAGACACGCACAGTCTGATCGAAAGATCCGCACACAGCAAGTCCTATCTTGTCCGGATTCCAATCAAAGCAATGTACCGGCTGAGTGGATATGGTTGTGGCATTGAGCATTTGAATACTCCCAGCAACGCCCATGTCACTTCCATCTCCGGCTTCCTTGCGTCGTTTGTCCGGATATTCGTACTCCCAAAGGCGAATCGACCCGGAGCCTCCACATGTTAGGAATACATCCCGGTTCTGTGGCAAATGCTTGACACTCCAAGCAGTCGACTTTGGTCCACTTATAATGCCATTTGATCCAATTGATCTACCAGCGTTCTTTTCTGCAACACTAGCAAATCCTTTGTCCTTGTGTTGGGTGCGCATGTCGTAGACAATTACGCCGCCCTCGAGGGTGGTTACAACCATTTTGTTCATTGGGATGTCTTTCCTGTCGAATTCTATAGAAACTATTCCGTTTTTCTCGGTTGTTTCCCAACGCACAGCCAAGGTCCTAAGGTCAAAGAGCTTCAAGTCTCCGTTGTCGTAGCCAGCTGCCACTGAACGGTCTTCGTTGTTGTAAGAATCCCCAAAAGCTACGGCCCAGCAATCACGGGTTTGCGGTGATGACTTCTCTTCGTCCGAGGAGAATTCCGGAGTCATGTCAATCACTGGAGCACTGCCCTGACGAATGTCCCACACCTTAACCGAGCCATCTCGGCTACCGGTAACAATCTCTGGAGCCCCACAGTCGATCTGTTTGCCGCCAATTGCGTCTATTGAATTGATGATGCTCTTATGGGCTTCAACATTGTACACTGGGACTTCTGGTCTTTCTAAATCTCTGAAAATTAATTGCTTCTTATTTTTGTTGTATGAATTTCGATTCGAAAATCAATTAGCTTACAGAACTTGAAGCCGTCCATTGAAGTCCCCTACGGCAAGATGACGATTCCTGAGACTTGATGCCCCAAACGAGCCACACTTGAACGATGTCTTTTTCTCGATGGACTTGATTAGATCCACGTCAGACTCATTTAATTCGTAAATCTCAAGAATTCCAGTTCCATTTGGCTTTGAGCCAATAACAACAAACTTCGCAGAACATGGAATCCATTTGACATCGAAAATTGTGTAATTTAAGGAATGAGCAATGTGTTCAATGATTTGTGGTTTATTCATTGTTTAAAGATGGATTGAATTCTTCTATTGGATTAAAATTAAATGCATTTGTTTAATCGATTAAACTGAAATGAAGTGAAAATAATAAAAATGTGTTGCTACGATATGCGACAGCGGCATATTTTTATAAATTTTTTTGTTTTCGATATCCAAAACAAGGGAGATGTCATAAATATTTTCGAGAGTCGAAATGTGGATTGTGTTTGTGTGTAAAGGGTTCGCTTCCACTTAACTTTTGCATTTTCTTATGAAGTGTCTTTCACATGAGCTGCGAATTGCGAACGGTCGCGAGTTTTGACATTTCTTTCACATGAAAGAAATATTTTTTAAATTAAAAAAAAAAAAATTTTAGCACCCTTCTTGGTTTATTTTGTATTATTATTCGCCTCTGCTGGTGACCACTAGTTTGAAAGAAATGTCAAAATTCGCGACCATTCGCTATTCGCAGTTCATGTGAAAGTCATTTTTTACATGAGTGGTCGCTAAGATACGTGAATTGTTATACAAAATAAAATGGGACCCAAAAAATTTGAGGTTAAATTCGAGTGAATTTTTCATTCGCAGATTTATGGTATGTGTCCTGATGTTGTGGATTGCTTATCAAGTGCCTTCACATGCGCTTCGAATAGTGAACTGTGAATTGAGAATGGTCATTGTGAATTTTGACATTTCTTTCACGTGAGTGGTCTCCAGCAGACGCGAATAATCTTTCAAAATACCAAGAAAATGGGTTAAAAAATTTTAGGCTAAGCTCGAGCGAATCTTTCACTTGCAGATTTGTGGAATGCGTCCTGATGTTGCGGATTGCGAATAGGTTAGCCAGTTTGTATTTCTGAGATCTCAAAGGACTCAGAGCGCTTAGAAATATATTATCAGGATTCCTCTTGAAAACTCCTCACTTTTCTCCTTAAAAACTGAAGGCCTAACTACATTCATTTCACTTTTGTACAAAAATGCAATAATAAAAAAATATACAAATATATGCTAGCACGGCCTTCCCGCAAAAAACATTATGAAATTTGGGCTTATCTATATGCATTCAAACACAGAAAAGGCTAGTTCAATAACTATTATCGATGTCAGTGAATTCTATGAATCAGCTTTTTAACTATTTATTTAGATATAGTTGTGTTTCACTTTTCTACAAAAGTAAAAGGTAGGGACATTCTAACTTTTAAGGATCTCCCAAACCAACGCGAATTCGCGGCGACGGCGAATTTTTGTTGTTGTTTAACGTTTTGTATCTGTCATATTTTTTACTATTGTGAATGATTCGCTGCGAATCGCTCCGAATTCGCGTTGGTTTGGGTGAAGCCTTAAGGTTCTCCAAAACCAACGCGAATCGCTCCGCATTCGCAGCGAATCATTCACAATAGTAAAAAATATGACAAATACACAACGCCAAACAACAACAAAAATTCGTCGTCGTTGCGAATTCGCGTTGGTTTGGGAGAGCCTTTACTTTTGTAAAACTTAGGATACAAGATAGGATTGTGTAGTTTATTGAAAAACGACGAAACATTTTTTTACTTAAGTACAAAAGTGATAAGGCTCTCCTAAACAAGCAAATCCGCAGCGACGACGAATTTTTGTTGTTGTTTAGCTTTGTGTTTTTGTCATATTTTTTTCTATTGTGAATGATTCGCTGCGAATTGTTCGCATTCACGTTGGTTATAAAATATCTCGTTGGTCACGTAGAAAACATAAAAATGCTTGATTTAACAATTTGAAATAATTTCAGGTCGTGTTTTATTTTAAAAACTGTAGATAGGATCATTTAAGGCTGACCCAAACCAACGCGAATTCACCGCGACGGCGAATTGTTGTTGTTGTTTAGCGTTGTTTATTTGTCATATTTTGTGCTATTGTGAATGATTCGCTGCGAATCGCTCCGCATTCGCCATGGTTTGGGTCAGCCTTTATTCAGTTTGACGAAAAGTAAAATCAAGAATTTGTTGATATTTGAGCTTTTGTAATTGCTCTCCCAAACCAACGCGAATGCCGAGTGACGACGAATTTTTGTTGTTGTTTAGTTTTGTACTATTCTGAACTATTTGCTGCGAATCACTCCGCATTTGCGTTGGTTTGGGAAAGTTTTAAGGCTCTCCCAAACCAACGTGAATTCGCAGCGACGACGAATTTTTGTTGTTGTTTAGCGTTGTGTACTTGTCATATTTTATTCTATTGCGAATCATTCACATATTTTTTTCTTTTGTGAATGTTTCACTGCGAATCGCTCCGCATTCGCGTTGGTTTGGGGGAGCCTTTTAAGTTCTCCCAAACCAACGCGAATGCGGAGAGATTCGCATCGAATCATTCACAATAGAAAAAAATATGACAAATATACAACGCTAAACAACAACAAAAATTCGTCGTCGCTGTGGATTCGCGTTGGTTTGGGGGAGCCTTTAAAGGCTCTCCCAAATCTATGCGAATGCGTCGCTGTGAACTCGCATTGGTTTGGGAGGGCCTTAAAGGTTCTCCCAAACCAACGTGAATCGTTCCGCATTCGCAGCGAATCATTCACAATAGTACAAAATATGACAAATACACAACGCTAAATAACAACAAAAATTCGTCGTCGCTCCGCATTCGCTTTGGTTTGGGAGAACCTTAAAGCCTCTCTGGTGTTCACAATAATACAAAATGTGACAAATACACAAAGTTAAACAATGACAAATACACAACGCTAAACAACACATTGGCGTAAGTAAAAAGAACCTTTATACCTCTATTTATTAAATTAACAATATGTTTTGGTTATAACCATACCAATCTATTTTACCCAGTTTACTTTTCTTGGAAAAATTTCGAACTGTTTCACCAGTGTCGCTTCTCCATTGTGTTTCTTTCAGCACCTTCAGTTTCCAGCTTAAGGCAGTCCACTGGTCCACAAAAGAAGAACCGAAAAATAAAGAGAAAAACGAAATGTCATAAATCAAACAAACCAGCTGTTTTTTGTACAGTTGCGCACAAAACTGACCAAACCACTTGTCTTTTTACTCTGAACTGTCATTTACCTCCACTTGCCGTTGCCACTTCCAATTAGTAGAAAAAATGCCTTTTGGCTAATTTGTTGGTGCTATTTCGGTGTTGAAATTAAGAAAAAATTTTCTCGCACAGTTCGAAACAATAAATTTCAATTAAACAACAAAAAACCTCAATCCGGAATTCCGTACTTAAAAAAAGAAAACAAAAGCAAATGTGATCTCCCTGAAACCTACTACGTGTGTATAGTAATTAGTAATTAGGACAACGAATTAAAAAATATCTTTTCAACGAAATCTTCAATTTCATCCAGGAAACTTCAATTAAATTAATCATCATTGGAAGACAAGAACTTGCCTCATAAATAAGTGCATAGAGTATGTTTGATTTACCATTTATTTTAATTTTAAATAAATAAACTATTGATTTTATTAATTTCTTCGATTTTGTGTGGGAAATTCATTCATCTCTGCCTTGGTCTTGAAAAACACTAGGTATTGCTGTGCTATGCCTCAAGGTCAGCGCGACAAAATGTTATTATCTAACCAGCTATCGCTATAATATACGAACGCGAGGTGCAGGTCGACCAGACCCAACTAATTCAAGCTAAATCAATTATTAAAAAGAAGAAGCTTTAAAAGGCATTTGCCACCAGCATAAGCTAAGCTTCATAACAACTTCTGTCGTCATCGTCATTCATCAGTCGACCATTGGGGGTTCACTTGCCCTGAATTGTATTGAAATTAAATTGTTGTCACTTAAATGCGCCAAAGTATCCGTATACAAATACAAGCAACGTGATTCCTCTATATTGCTGGGCGCGCATTATTTTTTTTTTATAATATTTGTTGATAAATTCTATTTCTAGTTTTTGCTATTTTATGATTGTGTTTTGTAGATTTTCGATATTGTCCAACTTATTAGAACGATTTCTCGCAGGGAAAACAACAACTGTCCCAGCTTTAGTTATTTATCAGTTTAATATGGCACTTGATTGTTTCCAGGGCAAGTTTGATTGAGATTGTGTGATATATTGTATTTTATTGTTAAACATTTTATTCTTTTTTTTGTTGCTTTTGGCTCCTTATAGCAATTTAATTGTAGGCAGTCATGTGAATTTGCTGACTAAAGTGAAAGCAGCCAGAAATGCTGGGTTGGTATTCTCTCAGTTCAATGAATTGTTTGTTTGATTAATTTGTTTCTTAATGAGTAATGAGAGTGCAAGTGGTTAATGTATTGATTGGTTGAGCTTATCATAAGTAAGAGAAATTGAGTACATTGGGAAGTAATCCACAGTTCTAATTAATTAACGATTATGATAATTATTTTGCTGATTTTACAATTAAGTTATTCGACATGTTGATGAATTTATTTATTTCCTAGAAAAAATAATCAATTGACTATGAATTGATAAAAATACATAGATCTTGTGACGAGAACATTTTTTCTCTTGCGAATTTCAGTTTAAGGGTTACAATTACCAAAGCCTTTTTTGTCATTTTTTGTCATGATGTTAAATGATGGTTCCCGCCAGAAGCGTCCAAAAGATTTTGATCAGGAGGGCACTCATTTGAAAAAATTTATATTCATGTGAAAAGGAAATTAGTGGTCGACTATTAAGGAATTACATAGTCCTTAGTAGTCGACCACTAATTTCCTAAGCTTCAAAATGAAAAACAGATTTATACATAGATACCTAGTTTCGACCAAAAAAAGTATGAAGTAAATTTATTTGATTTTAATAAAAATTTAATAAAACGAAAATGGTTTAACGAATTTTCGGTTTAAACACCATGCAAAACCTGTTCGATAACAATGAAAGCTAACAATTACGAACCTGATTTCATTGAATCGAATAAAAGAAATAAAGAAGCAAACGGTGTTCGAATTCATAAGACAGGACCCAACTTACAACCTTTTAAAAAGGAACAATTACGTGCATGAATTTTTATTATTGAATATGTTTGTGTGGCCCATAAGCATGCTAAAAACCAAAAATGCTAAATTTACCAGTGTGTTTATGAGAAAATGGTAATTTTTGGTATAACTCGAAACCTAAGCCGAATTTGACAACTGCCTATACTCTCAAAACTTTTTGTTCAAAATTTAATTTCCTTACGAAATAGATGGTTTAAAAACTTTATAATAAATGTAAGCAGATTTTCAAAAATATCAAAGTGTCTATAGAAGATTAAAGATATTTGCACAATTATGTCCGCATTTTTCATACGATCGTCAAATTTTCTATTTTAAAATAATAACCTGTTATTTTGGTGTATCAATTATATTTCTACGTATATAATTTTTAAACATTTATGAATGCAAAATTTTTCAAAATTACAGCCTATTGATCCTTTAAATTCCAGATTTCATTAATCATTATTATTATTATATATACCTATCAGCCCCCCGAAAATTGCTTATGACTTTGTTAATTCTTTTTTGATCTTCACAAATAATTAATTGAATGAAAGATAAAAAAATAAGGATTTATTTTATTGAAAATTATAAGAATCTACGAAAAAATAAATTAATGATGAATCGCAACAAGATTTATAGTGAATAAATCATTGCTGTTTGATCACATTTGCCTATAAAATCAATAGATAATTTGAATATTGAAAAATCAAATGCAACCGTTTTAAAAGAAAAAGCACACAAATTAAATTAAATTAGTAATCACCCTTATTACGATAGTCGTTTCATTAAAGAGTTATCATGAAGTCATTGCTAAATTAGTTTAAATTAAAATAAAATTGCGTTTCAGTGTACATAACATTTCTTTTCCGAATCTAAAAAATTCCTTTTTTGAATTGGGTTGGAATTTTGTATGCGTACATTTTTTTTCATTCCACATGTCTTCCACGAGCTCATTTGTCTACAATCAATAAATGCTGACTCTGCCTTATCATCAATCCCACAGACACAATGACCTTTTGTTTTTTGTATCATGTCTACACCGTAGGATGGTAGCAATCAGTTCGTTCACTCCCCATTTCCAAGGCGCTTACAAAAACAAAAACAAAAAATTACTTAAAAAAATGCTAACCTTCACATTGAATAAAATAACATTTTTACAGGGGAAATTGTGTTTCCGACAGGAACTTCCATCAACAACTAACACACGCATCACAATATGAGTGAACTACATTCAAAGTGTAAACAAAATATGTACATATGAGTGTCTTTATATAAATTAATAATAGCAAAATATACAAATGTATACCACCTAAGTGCAGAGTCATTATAATAAATCTGCTTACATAGACTTGACAATGTCAGCCTATTAAAAGAGGATGTTAAGGGCTTATGAGTAAGTTTGTTTGTATTTGTTTTTTTTTTTATTTTTTTTATTTTTTTTTACTATTCGTCAGGCAAAAATGTCGTGTAATTCAAAACTACATTCAATTATATTTGAAATAATAAAAAACAGAAAATTCATTTTTCAAATTAAGAAGCAATTTTTTCGGTCACGCAAATTAGAAATAATAAACGTGCTATGCTCGAATGCTTTTTTTAATGGACAAAAAAGTGCACAAAGCACAGCTGGGTTGAGTTGATTGAATTAATGTTTTAGTCGAGCTTATTGATTTATTGCAAACCAAGCTGTTTTTTTAAGTCCAAATTTGTGTAAAGTAGGATTGTAGTAAAATATATTTATCAACTAAAATACAATTGACAACTTAAAATTAGGAAGTGTAAGTCGAAAAATTTGTTTAGATATAGTAACAGGATAGTATTTATTGTCATACAGGCTTCGAGTCAATTTATAGCAAAAAGCGATCCGTAAGTTTAAAAAGGCCAAATTGCCAAGAGTTCGACATCCAATAGGATCGAAAGGAAACAATTCAAAAAACAAATGTTTGATTAACTTTGAAAAGTTGTTTTTTGATGAGAAATAGAAAAACAATCATTTTTTACCTTTTTTTTATTTTACGAACTTTCTTGTGAATAAATCTTCTCGTCTTCAAATGATTTTGTGAATTCGATGTGACCATTGCATTGCTGAGCATTGTATATAGACCAAGAGTCGACAGAATATTTTTGGATAATATTTTAGATTTCGATTTAACCAACATACAAATATGAGGGTCTGAAAAAGCCTGGTTTTACTGTAATATTCTGAAAATTACTTCAAAATTAACTACTAGTTTAGATAAATGCACAAACGATGCGGGCAAGTATAACGAAACCCATTTTTTGAACTTTTAAGGTTAAGTTCGTTTAAAACGTCCATTTGTCTTGCAGCATAAAATAAATTAATAAAATAGACAAACAACATAACCATAGAATATAAAAACACACAGATCTTAATTCGTAGTCTTGCATAAAATCCAGAGTGGATGGTCACCCTAACTAAGAGTATAATATTTTGCGTAAATGTCTGTCACATGATAAGAAATATCACAAATGTGCGTTAATAAAAATTAAATCATTTAGAGTCAATCACTATTATACATGTGCCTTGTGCAATCTGAAAAATGTAGTTTATGCTGTGCGATGAGTTATTGTTTTTCTTTGTGTTCTTTTAAGTTATTGTTATATGATAACTTTGAATCAAACAAGCTTGAAGGAAACGCCGTAGGTCACGTTTAAATAATAAAGTAATTGAATTCACAAGTCTTGTGAGCTCGTGAATGTATACATCTAAAAAACATAGATTTTAAACTTAAACAAAAAAAAAAAAAACAGTTGGAGTGAACAAAATATTGTTTAGTAAAAAAAATTAAAGATTTTTGTTAGAAAAACGTACACCACACCTTAAGGAAGTTTATTCAGATCAACGTTCCGTTGTTGAGTTTTGTGTAGTGAGGTCAATGTACGATCAAGTATACTCATATTAAAAAACTATAGTGGGTCAGATCTTAGATTCAAGAATTTCTTCTGTGATGCATGTTCGTTGAAGTTCAACTAATTGATGTCTAGCGCTCTTCAAAAAGAGAACAACAAAATTAGGATTTGAATAATTTTATCTTCGAATAATATTGTTTCTGTTTTTTGTCTACTCAATTATTGAAACATTTTTCTTAGAATTTTAAATTGACTTATAAAATAATGTAGTAGGTACTATCAGTTTCATACTTTTTTATCATTATTCATAATGTTTAAATATTAACTTAAGAATGTTTAAAGTGGCTTTAATTAAGGTAATCTCTCTCTTCAGTGCACAAAAAAACAAAACAAACAATAATTTAAAGAGCCAGAAATAATTGGCATTCATTTTTGTATCGCATTTTGTGCTTTTGTTATTTTTATTTCATACTAAATAACAAGTCTTCGATTCGTAAAAAAAATGATCTCGAGATTTTAATCAAACCTGACAATAGTCAAATATTTTTTTTAAGACAAACTTTAGATTTAGAGCGGGACTAAACAATTATTTTTAGGAAATGAAGGAACAAATATTTTTTTTGAGATTTTAAAATGCAATTTGATGTAAAATTTCAATGTTTCAAAAATAGGGTTTAAGTGTAATTGTAAAGAAATACATATTTAAAATTGACAAATAAAATTAAAAAAATTCAAGATATAAAATATTTTTTTTTTTAAGAAAATCAATTTACATATATACGCAAGTAGTGCTTTTCTCAAATTTTTATTTTCAAAAATATGTAAACTATTTAAATGAAATAAAACCTTTCGTATTTTTTGTTTACAAAATAAGACATATCATGTGGTGCTATCGAAGTCAGAGTGATTAAACTACTCAGATGAGGCAGATTGACAAACCAAGAGCGTCCCTTTAAATAATTGTAGATTTGTTTTTTGTAAACATATATGCACGTTATATAGCTCTACAACTCCCGCAGTATATATATACGTTAAACAGTCTCTCTGTGTCATTTCTGTCAATAATAATTGTTGCATTTAGTAAAATTGTCAACCGTTTTAGTTAATTTTTATTCACATTTAAGTGAACTTATGACTTGTAACTTGTAATGCTTCCTTTAATTATTTACTTACATACGTTTAGTTAGGCTTGACATTGTATTCATTCATTCATGCTTATCAATATTAATAGCATGCCAGTAATAATAATAATCATTTACTGTCAAATAATATTCATGACTGATATTTGAGTGGCTGTCCTAAATAATTTCTGTAAAAATTTAATGTATGTATTCCTTAAAAAAAATCAATATTGTAGAGAAAGTTTGAGGTTGCATGTGCATGTGCAAGCATAAACTAGCAAAAAATGTCAAACTAAAACTAAAAATGATAGCTTAAGAATTTTGTTTGCATGTACTTATGTTTGTATGTACATTAGGGTGGTCCTTAAATTGGACGCGTAGTCTTGGATAGCCCTCATTCGATTCAAAACAATGAAAAACCATTTTCCTAATTTTTCCAGATTTTTAATCCCCTCCCTGGTCTCCCTATTTTCACTTTAAGGTACTAATTTTGAGAAAGGATTATTATTATAAAGCGCGAAAATAAATCAGAATGTATAGATTAGATTTAGAAGAGAAAAAATTTGTATCGGAGGGGGGTTCTATTTCCCCCCGTTCAAGCGGTAGGGGTAATTTTCTAGAGATTTGGCCAAAAACAGGTACAAATTTAAAAAATAAAAACGAGAACACTCACAACGCCACGCCTTATCTTTTTTTTTAAGCCACGATTCCATTCTATAATATGCTGCCTAAATGAAGTTTTTATTTTAGATAGTTTATGAAAAAATAATTTTTATAATTCAAAGAGCTCATTTGAACTTTTAACTTGAATTATAAATTCGGTCGCTCCACTTAAACAGAAGAATTTTCTTTTCAAATTTTCTTCATATTCAAATACAGTCGACTCTCCCTAAGTCGGATTTTCACGGGATACCAAGATTTGTTCGAGTTAGAGAGAGTTTTGGAAAAATTCGAGTTATAGAGAGAAACGTTTTTTTTTTTATTTGATAAAAAAGGTTAATAAAAATATAAACTTACAAAAAGTTAACAAATAATATAGCTTCATGCTTATTTAAAAAAATAATAATAAAATAAGGACTCATGAATTCATGAAAACAAAACAAAAATATAAAGAATAAAATAAAAAACATCTTCTTGCTAAAATTAAATATCATCACAAAAAAATACTACTTGAAAAAATTTGTTATTTTTGATTGTGTCATCACAGGTGGAGTTTCTGTTTTTTTAAAAAATGATACAAGTTCAAAAAGACATTTCTGCACTTCATTCGGTACTCATAATTGGATTGCAGATTGCAGGATTTCAATAGCGTTCTCAATTTTCGACTTAGGGAGAGTCGACTGTTTATCCAAATACGAATTCCAAATGGGTAATGTTTATTTGTTTTGTTTTGTGCTTAACAAAATTCGACTTAAGGGGTGAAAAAAAATGCCAGTAATCGAGAGAACGTGTTCGAGTTAGAGAGAGGTTGGATTTAGGGGGAGTTCGACTTAGGGAATGGTTTTTGTATGGAAAATTGAAGGGAGTGTTAAAATGTGGCGAAAAAGTACGAGTTAGAGAGAAATTTGACTTAGGGAGAGTTCGACTTAGTCGACTGTAATTTTTATCTTAAAAAATAATTTTTTTTTTAATTTTTAAGTTTGAAAATTCTTTTTTCTAAAAAAATATTTGAAATAAAAACTTTATTTAGAAAGCATATTATAGAATGGAATCGTGGCTTTAAAAAAAGCTAAAGCGTGGCATTGTAAGTGTTCCCGTTTTTTTTTAAAATAATATTTTTCTGTTTTGATCCAAATTTTGAGAAAATTACCCCTCCCGCTTAAACGGGGGAAAATAGACCCCCCCCGATACTATTTTTTTCTAGTCTAAATCTAATCTATACCCTCAGATTGTTTTTTTGTGTGTTTTATAAGAATCACCCGAATCCCTTAAAGTGAAAATAGGAAGACCAGGGGGGTGAAATAAAAATCTGAAAAGATTAGGATTTTTTTTTCTATGCAAAACCATTTGATGCCTATCCATCTCAGAATTAAAAAAAAAAAACAATATTAGGGCCACTCTAATAATGTACATATATGTATGTAACCTTGTACATATTTCGGAAAATTGTATACCTACGTTCACTGTGGCGTATATGAAAATGTTTTCCATATTATTTTTTTTAATACAAAAATATGATTTTATTAATAGTTTTTTTTGTATTTGTTTATAATCCAAGTAGTCATGGCGACTCACTAAATTTTAAAAACAGTGCTAAATATGGGAAAATAGGTTTGAAAAGAGTTGATATACACTGGTTTTGAGTTTCTGTATAAGCATTTACAATAAGATGAAAAAAAGAGAATTTGGTAGATTTCACCGAATTAGGCTAAATGATAAACTGAGGAGCTTATAATCGTGGTATTATTGTTTAAGGAAATGAGTGAATTAATGGAATTAAATAGTAAGCCGCCGAAAACACTTTTCATCAAATATCTCGTGGACCATGCATCGTACGAAAAAAGAGTCGATATCATTTTCGTAGAAAAAAACATTTCCTACAATTTTTACACATTTTTTTTAATTTAACTTCGATTTTTATTTGTAGCGTTCTACACTTTTTTCAATATAGCGATTGCCAAATATGTTAATGGTTAAAATGGTTATTACCAAATTTGTAGAACATGTAATTTCCTATAAAATTCCTTTTAAACTTTTTGCCGTAACATTATGTGTCGCTTTGAAGCAGTTTTGAAAAATAAAGCTTAATCTGCAGTCCGAACAGGAATGAAATACCTGCGATTTTTGTAAAGGAATCTTATTTTTAATTAATTTTTTTTACCAGAAATTTTGAACGTTTCTTTGATAACTCTTGTTTGTTGTCATTTTTAATAAAGGTCATTCAATAACCTTTATTCTTTAACAAAAATTCGGTTAAGGTCTGAAAGAAACCTTTATTTGAATTTATTTATGTTACGGTCAACTAGTGAGATTTGTCAATGAGAAAAAAAATCTCATCTGCAAATTTATCAATCAGAATATAAGCTACTATGAATGTTTATTTTTTGAAGCCTTGCAAGAATAAACGCAGTTAATTAGGCTTTTGAGTCATCGGTGAATACCTAATTGTTGATTTTCAACCATTTAAAAATAAAAATATGTAAAATATGTAATAATAGGTGTAACGTAAATTGTATTTTTGTTTTTAAATAAATGTCAAACCAAACCCAAATCTTTTTAAAAGAATGTAAGTTACTCTTATAGAAAAACCAATTTATTGACAGTTATCACTGACATATCTGCTTTAGAGTCATTGTTGTAGTCCTGTCGTTAGAGAGCCATTTTAAAAAATGGAACCTAATCTGTGTCAAACGGTCAAATAAAATCAAACTCGTAAATAACTTTGAAAATTTACATCACTGTTTGAATTACGGTTGATGTCTTAAAAGACAGATGTTAAGTAGACGCACCTTCGGGTAAAATGTGATTGTTGAAACTGTTCGGAAAAATACTTTTTGTATGTAAAAGGTTAGATAAGTTGCGGAAATGCCTCCAGATGACAAATGGGTATTGGGAAAAAAAATGGTTGAT
This sequence comes from Dasysyrphus albostriatus, assembly GCA_946251815.1. Classification (NCBI taxonomy): domain Eukaryota; kingdom Metazoa; phylum Arthropoda; class Insecta; order Diptera; family Syrphidae; genus Dasysyrphus; species Dasysyrphus albostriatus. Next base: position 35,095,474 of record OX276338.1, on the reverse strand, counting down.
GTCTTGAGGTGAGATGTCCCGAAGGTGTGCCTATTCAACACCTTTTAAGATTACAGTTATTTTCCCAACACGAGTTTGATATTTGGTTTCCGAAACTTGTTTTATGTTCAAAATATAAAGTAGAGGTCCCACTCTTTGACATAAAAAAAAGCATGTTCCCAAAAAGTTTCAACACCGACATTTTACCAGTAGGTGTGTCTACTCATCACCTATCTTTTAAGACAAAAAATCGTAATTTTTAGGATGTAAATTTTCAAAACAACTAATTAGTTTTTTTGGTTCAATCATTTGACCCAGATTGTTATTCATTTTTCAAAATGGCGTCCAAGCGAAAGATTTCAAAAATGACTCCCCAGAGTAAATTTCACCCTAAAGATGTAAGAAATGTATTTCAAGCATTAAAAAAGGTCCTCCCATTAACCCCACAGAATTCAGTTCCCTGACCAGACTATACTCGCATGTAGGCTTTACAAATTATACTTATAAATAAACCAAAAGGCTTTAAAATTTAGCGTTTTGTAAAACTGATCAATTCTCATCAACTGACCTACTTTACAAGACAAAAACAAAAATTTCGTGTATTATCTATTTTGTAAACAAATAGACAAAATAAATAAAATAATATAACTTTAGGCTTTTATTCATATGCCGCCTAGCTAAGGTATTTGAATTAAGATGTTGACAAAAAATTTATTGTCTCTATGCGCCTATTTCTTTAATATATGACTTGATATGTCTCCATATAAAAGATTATTTTAGATGCAAAGTAAATAAATATGTACTAATAATAAAATTATAAAATAGTAATTTCATTAGCTTGATTTTTGAAAATTATCATTATCCAGACATGTGTGTGAACTAAAAATCTTATCTTTATTTATTCTTCTGGAGATAACCACAATGTGTACTTGATTTATTAAAAAACTAATTATTTCTAAAAGTAACAATATTTTTTTTTTCTTTTAAGTACCTATGCCCTTTCTGTATCTAATCAACTATCCTAAATGTTGCCTTTACCGACATGAGACCTCTTCAAATCATTGTACTGTTCAGCAAAAACTGAGATCTTAGAAAATTCAATTAAGACAATCAAAAGGAGAACTAGCATAGAATATTTTAATTGATCCTCGGTCTCGTGATTCTATCCCACGAGATCATATTGCTTACCATGTGCTGAAGATATTGTACGGGATTTTTGTTGACAATATTAGGTGTTTTGAAAGATGTCCTAACAGTTGTATTTTATCTTCGAATGAATGTGTTCAAGTATTCGGTGGATTCAGTTTGTGACTTTTTATAAAGTAGATATTTTTATTCAAACTAATTTTATAACTTGGAAAATTTTACAAATTAAAATTGAAATTTAAAATTTTTAGGATTTAAAAAAAAGTGGTAAATTGCAATATTTATTTATAATTTTTTATGAAGTGATCAAGTCAAATAATTCCTACATCATTTTTTGTTAAATGGACTAAGATCCTAATTTTTAGGGATAGGGTGACTTTGTTCCAAAAGAAGTACCCCTGAAAAAAAAAAGACTTTTTTGATTGGCATAAGATCACTATTACGCCACGGGGTACTACTCCACCAGCTTTAGTAAATAGTAATGTAATACACACTGCTTGGGTCGCATTACAAGTCTTTGCCGGGGAACACTTTGTATGCAGAAAGCTTTAATTATTTGGAATTCTTATGTTTTTATTTTATTAAAGTTTGTATTCAACATTTTAAGCTTCTAAGTAAATATTTGCATAGAGGGCAATTTCGTGTGATCCAGTCATGCATATGATTTATTTCCTTAATACATTTTAAGATTATTATGATTTACAACTTCATCTCCGTAGATAATAATAAAAAAAAACAAATGTTTCTTTTAAGATATAGAACAGTAATTTTAGCCAGAAATAGCTCATTTAGAAATTACGCTTTCCACAAAACGGGTTAATTTAATTAAAATTCTAAATAAAAATGAGAAATAATCAATTTAAATATAGCAGAATGGTTGACACCCACATTCCAGTTTGTATATTAATTAAATAATTTTGTTTTGTTTAACTATACATTGGAAACACCTGTTCTTAAAAAAATTACAAAAATAACTTCAAGTGCTTGGATTTCAATCTTATCATTTCATATTTTTTTAATTGCAAAGTGTCATTGTTAATTTTATTAAGTTACCTACATATGTATTTATTTGTTTTGATATTTATTTTTATCTTTAAAGTGCATGTTTAATGAAACAATGTAAAACTTATAAGTTAGCCATGAATTATGTGAATATTTTATTACAATATTTATAGCCAGACTATAGATAAAAGTCACGCAATCGTTATGTGATGGCAGCTTTTATAAAAAAAAAAAATTGACGAAAGTAGTTTTAGATACACACGTGTGATTTTATTAAGTGCTTTAAGTTTGAGTAGAAAATATTATCAAGATGGCCAGTTGCACCTTGCAAGTGTAAAGTTTAAATTAAATTTCAACAATTTCTTCGGTTCAACAGTGTTTGCTTAAGCTTCAAAAGTTGTTTGCTCTGATTGTTAATCGCCGTTTAAATACATACATATTTGTAAAATCCTTGAACATAAAATCACTGATAATCATACAATATGTATGATTATTTGTGACAAAATGATATCAATTCTAATCCAATAGCTTTTTTTTAAGTGTTTGTACATACTTTGTTCGTTACACCTATAGACTATGGCCTCAAGTAAGATGTTGCGTAACAAAAATTTGTAACGTTTTTGTCTCTTAAAACAATTACATAGGTGTTCCAATTGTTACACCATTATAAATCATACCTTTACAAATTATTCTAATGTAATTACATATGCGACACATGATTTATCTGTGGGGTTGTTTGAGACCAACCTGTCAAATCATTTTGATGGGTTCGGCTTTGGTACACTAATACCTCACGTCTAAGCTTTACTTTTAAGAAGTGTTGGCAACACTGTCAGAAAAACGAAGCGGGTTCAAAAACCTAGACATTCTGCATGCACTACTCTATAAATCGAGAACCAGGTTCCAGACTATGACGCAAAAACTCTTGTTGCATCAAGCGCCCTTAAAACTATAGAACCATATTTTTTTCCTACCTCCCTTTCCCTTACACGAAGGGGGAAAAAGTGGTTATAGAGAAGAGAATTTGCAAAGCCAAGAAAAACTAAACAAAATATTTATATTAATTAAATTTCAAGATTGGTGTCCAAGCAGAATTTTACCATCTACTTTATATCCAAAATTAATTGAGAACCTACTTTGGTTTTTTATCTCACGAACAAACTTAATATCGGGTTTTTCAATAAGAGCGCTACAAAAGTTTTTTAAATAAATCAAAAACGGTTTTGGATATCAATGAAATTCTTTATTCCTGTAAAAGTACGTTCGATGCCATTATGTATGGAACTCGATTTCTTTTGCATGGCCACCACGGACACGCTTGTAGAAGTCCAGACGCTGAAATTTTCGACGATTTTCAGGCATAAATCGGCCGATACTGCTGCAATTTCACGTTCGATATTCGTACAAAGTTCATCAATCGTCTCTGGCTTGTTGGCATAGACCATAGACTTGACGTAGCCCCACAGGAAATAGTCTAACGCCGTTAAATTGCACGACCGAGGCCGCCAAGCGACTGGACCATTTCGTGAGATAACACGTTCTCCAAACTTGGTTTCCAATAAACTGATTGTGACATTCGCTGTGTGGCTTGTGGCGCCGTCCTGTTGGAACCACTTGTCCTTCAAGTCCATATCATCCAATTGGGGCCAAAAATATTCAGTTATCATTGAATGGTAGTGATCCCCATTCACAGTAACGTGCCGGTCTTGATCATCACGGAAGAAATACGGCCCAATGACGCCGCCGGCCCATAAACCACACCAAAACGTAATTTTTTCGGGATGCAATGATGACTCATAGAGTACGTGTGGATTGCTGCCTCACCAATACCGCATATTTTGTTTATTGACGAAGCCTCATCGCTGAAGATGATTTTTCGATGAAAATCCGAATCATTTTCAAGTTGTTGATCAGCCCTATTCACGAACATACAACGCTTCTGGTGGTCAAGCGGCTTGAGTTCTTGCGTCAATTTAATCTTGTAAGGATGTAGGCCAAGATCTTTTCGCAAAATTCGCCACAACGACGTCACAGAGATGCCCAACGCTTGAGGCTTTCTGCAACTGAAGCCTCAGCGGCAGCAATATTCTCGACACTACGGGCACTTTCTTTGTCTCACTGGCACGGGAACATTTTGTACTATGCCTGTGGATTCAAATTTTGCCACTAGACGCTCAATTGTTGATCTGCTAGGACGATTATGACGACTTTTAATTGGACATAGTGCTCTTAACGTTGAGGCCACTGACTACGAATTTCGGTAGTAAATTTTAATAATTTCGACTCGTTATTGGCTCGTATATCTTTCCATCATAAAATGGCAAACCTTACTGAAGAGAATTTCACAAAAGAACGGCAAGAAATATGGCGTCGTTTGCTGTCATCGTCGCTCTACTTTTGTAGCGTCCCTGTTGAAAAACCCTTTACTTTTTATTTCTATGCGTTACTCGTTTGTGGAGAGATCGGAAAAATAAATTCGGTATAATATAGTTTTCTCATGATACGGATCTAAAAAGTTCCTCAAAACAAATCATTCTTCACCAAGTATCCATTCCCTACGGTTAAGAAGATATTTATTTTTTGAAATAAATTTTGTTGAAGTGGCAAAAACTAAAGAATTTGAGTAAGTTAAATACTATTCTTATGATATCATTTCCCGTTTGTCGAGCCATTAATTGTGAAATTCTTTTGAAGGATGGCCTCTTTGTCGATGCCTTAAAAAACCTCTGAATAATCAGGAATGTTCATAGTTTCTTACTGCTACAGAAAAAGGTGATTTTAGGGAAATTCTTTGACATCTGGATGTTTTCAAAACAAAGTGTGTTTCAAAAATATGTCAACAAAAAACTAAAATTTTTTAAACAGGTTGTTTCGAAAATACGTTAAAATCATTACCATTACCTTTGTCAGTTTCATTGAAATCACTCAAGGAAAAATGAAGTTGCAAAATGTTGATTTTTTTTAAACACCCTGTTTTAAAAAGAAATATTTATTTTTATTATTCTGTATCAGCTATTGAATATTAAAGAAACAGCGAAGTTCTGAGGTTTCCGAAACATTTTTTCTAAACGTTGTCCTCGGAAACTTCACCTTTCATAACTTTGGCTTTTCGAAATAAATATTTTACTCTTATTTTATCGTTCTACGAACCATGTTTAATTATGAATTACTGACGGGAAGAAAATTTCTAAAATAACACTAAACCTTGTTTTTGTAGGCATACATTTTAGCTATACAATTAACGGTACCAACGTTAAATGCCGACTCCACTGGACATGAATGATGGCCAACATCCATTGTTTTTTTTTTCAAGATATGTTCATAGTCCGAACATGGCTCATGCCAAGCAAAGCCGGCATACTATGACTCGGGAGAAATTATTTGTCTACAAGTGATTTGAAATAACTTTGTGTTTTTTAATCTTGAAACTTTTTCTGTTTACTTTGTTTTGAACATAAAGATAAATGGTTATCTCAACTCATAAGTTCCATCATAATTCATAAGTATCCAATAAAATGTCTATAAAAGTATAGAAGATCAATTTTTAGAAACGAGTTCATTCTTTAGATAAGAAAATAAACTTTTCCTCTTTATCTTTAAAAACTGACGAATGCAATTCAATGACTAAAATTGTTTTTTCTATTAACAAAAAAAAAAAAACAATTTTTAATAAATGAAAAAAGGGTTTGTCTCTAGATAAATTAACTTCGTTATACTAGTAGTAATTATATATTTTATATTTATGAAGCAAAACGTGCACAATAATGTTTGCTGAATGTTGACACAAAAGACTTCTTATCACCAGTAAGCTGAAACTAAGAAAGCGTATTCATTGACAGTCTATACTTTAGTTTTGTACAGTAAGTAGGTAGTATAGTGCGCTTTATAAAACAATTATTTGCTTTAAATGTCGACATAAAATTAAGTAAGATTTTTTTCTAAGTGCGTTCTAAAAAAATTTTCGGGAATGTTGTCCTTTCTTTTTATTGGTTGGGCAGGTTTTACTTTAAGCTTGAGAAACAAATTAAGCTTTCCATACCGTATAGTATAGTTTTCTTGAATACTTTTTTTTAAAGTGTTTTTGAAATGTTTTCGAAATATTTCGATCAAGCTTCAATTTATTACAACCTATTTGTAACTCCGAAATTTTTCTGTACCCTTACTTCCTTAGTGTATTCTAATTGTGTCATTATTTTTGTAGTTTTGTATGTAGTCACAAGTGACCTACATATGTATTTACTCCTAAGCTAAATCATCGCGTGACAACAATACTCAACTCTATCGTTAAAAAAATAATGTTTACCCTGACAAATATATTTTCATTACGAGTATTCCTTGACTAATCGTCTGCTTGGAAGAAAACATTCAAAAATGATTTTTCTTTCAAACCTATTAGTTGTAATGGAAGGAAATTTTCTAAATTAGAAAATTTTTTGTTTGGTCCTTAACTGTCGAAAAATCCTTACACCAAGGATTCCTTAATCGTCACAATATTTCATCAATTTTTCAAGTCAGGAAAGGTTACTTATATTCCTTATTGTTTTATAGTTCCACCACATCATTAAACATTTTTGAACTTAAAACTATGATAAACTTTGTTCTAGTATTCCAGGATTGTGTTAAATTGTGGAATGAGCGTTGATTTATCAACAATAAGTATGCAAAAAACCTTTTTTATATTATTTACTTAAAATATTTCTACTTTAGAAAAGTCAGGACACTCTATTAACCGATCCTTCTACTCACAAATACTTGTCACTATGGAAAAAAATGCAAGCAATGGACGGGTAAATACTTCATCGTGAAGTATTGCTAAAGTTCACCAACATCAGACATTATTTAGAAGCTAATTTTCCACCAATATGCTTTAAGCAGTTAACTAATATTTACTTTACCAAAAATTAACGCTTTTGAAACTATTAAAATAGATAGAATTGCATTTCAAAGCCTCATCTTTCTTGATATACCTTCACAGTTCTTTAATATATTTCATATGCATGCTTCATTTAATTTAAATACCTATTTCCAGATATTCTAGAGCTTTTATCCTATCGAATCTCTAGAGCTCATTTACTTATCAAAATCCAATCTTTGTTGCAGAAACCCCCGCCAACATTCGATTTTAGACATGTACGTAAATTAGCTGTTGAACATTTAAAAAAAATCCAACAAGGAGGACCCTCTATCGGTTGCACATCAAGCAAATCACCATCAACCAGCCAATACAACAACCATACAACAAATTCCCTCCAATTTTCAGATGTATATGAATTGGAGATGAATACCGTGGCCAAAGACTTAAGCACTGAGTAGGCAAAGTACAAATAATCGAAGTATTAAGTTCCATTTGAAATAATTTATGTTTTTATTTTCTTTTTATTTTACTATAGAAGCGAAGCTTTAACGAAAACCTTCCTAGACCAAAAACCGAAAGGCAAACCCAAATTGAACATTCAGCGAGATGTCCTTAACCAAGAAGCAGTTATCAAACAAACACGCTATACAGCCCGTGATAAGAGCGTGCTGTATGGGTTGCGCAAATATTGGAGTACCTGGAACTTCCTTAGTCTGTTCACTGGAATCATTCCGATATTCCAATGGCTACCCAAATACTCAGTGCAAAAGGATCTTATGGGAGATATTATTGCCGGCTTCACGGTAGCCATTATGAATATACCTCATGGCATGGCCTATGGCATGTTAGCTGGTGTGACTGCTAGCAATGGATTGTATATGGCCATATTTCCAGTATTAGTTTACTTGTTCCTAGGCACATCGAAGCACATATCGATAGGCACATTTGCCGTCATCAGTATCATGACATATAAAGTGGTGCAGACTTACGCAACAGAGGATCTGCAGCCAGGTGAAGCAGGATATACGCCCTTGCAGGTTGTTACTGCCACGGCTATAATGACAGGGATTGTTCATGTAAGTTTCTTACTTTGTAAATGATTGATTGATTTTTAATTCGAATGGTCTCTTTGATAGTTGTTAATGGCACTCATGCGGTTGGGTACACTCTCTGCGCTGCTAAGTGATCCTTTGGTTAATGGCTTCACAACAGCGGCCGCAGTTCATGTTATTACAAGCCAGTTAAAAGATGTGCTAGGAGTAACAGTTCCTCGACACAAAGGTGCCTTCAAGATCGTGTACACTTTCATCGATCTGGGAAAGTCAATACCAGTGGCTAATTTAACATCTATCAAAATTTGTGCTTGTGTGATAGTATTCATGGTCGTAATGAATGAATTTCTAAAGCCTTGGGTGGCTAAGCGCACGCGATTCCCGATTCCTGCCGAGTTGATGGCTGTTGTCGGTGGAACACTCATATCCAAATATATGAACTTTCATGAGAATTATGGAGTTAATTTACTTGGCACTATCCCGACAGGCCTGCCGACATTTCACATCCCACCTCTGCAATTGTTGCCGATAGTGGCTGTCGATTCGATAGCAATAGCTGTTGTTAGTTACTCCATTGTTATGTCAATGGGATTGACATTTGCCAAGAAGCACTCATATGAAATTCGACCTAATCAGGAGCTTTTTGCAATGAGTGTAGGAAATATTTTTGGCGGATGCTTTTCGTGCATTCCAATGGCTTGTTCGCTGTCACGGTCGGTTATACAAGAACAGACAGGTGGTGCAACACAGGTTGCATCATTTGTTTCGGCTATGCTTCTACTAGCGACAGTTCTGTGGATTGGACCTTTTTTTAGTACTCTGCCAAAGGTGAGTCGGAAAAGTTGATTAAGTGTAAAATATATTTTAGTAAAATATATTTTACTAATTCTACACATTATAGTGCGTCCTGTCTGGAGTTATTATTGTGGCACTCAAACCCATGTTCATGCAAGCGCGGGAACTGAAAAATTTCGCTCAACAGGGGAAGCTGGAACTTCTCACGTGGTTTTCGACGTTCATGTGCGTTGTTTTCATCGATATTGATATTGGGTAAGGAAATAATTTTAAAGCAATTAAAAAAAAAAAACAGCGTTTACCAGTTCAAACTACATAAAAACATTTTAATTTAATTTTATGAAGAAAAACGATTACTTATAAAACCTAATCCTTTTCCTAGGCTTCTCGTCGGAATTTGTATATCCCTGATGACTCTCTATGTGAAGGGCTTAAAGCCATATAACTCGCTTCTTGGAACAATTTCTGGCATTGATGGTGTCTATGTTGACATTGGTCATCACAATAATGCAGTAGAAATTCCCGAAACAAAAATCTTCCGATACACAGGGTCTTTAAATTTTGCAACGAGAAACTTTTACAAAAAATCCATGTATGAAGCCATTAACGTTGATTGTCAGAAAATTCGTCGGGCTTCATTGATAACAATGGAAGCTAATGGTGGTGATAGCAATATGCTCAATTCATTCCGTGTCCTAATTTTGGACTTTTCATGTCTTGCCCACGTTGATATGGCTGGTTGTCGAACACTTAGTGAAATTAAGAAAGAAATGGGTATCCTCGGAGCAAGAGTTTTTATTGCCAGTCCAGCAGATCGTGTGTATGATACAATTGTTCACAGCATGGCTTTAGGTCAGGGTCCTTTTGAAGTATTTGCCACATTAAATGACGCTGTAGCATATGCAAATGCATGTCGTAATTCGTGAAAAAGACTCGACTCAAAAACAGAAAAAATAACTAACCTACCCAAATTCGAAACCGAAAAACTAATTTAATTCGATAAAATACTATTTTTATTAATTTAAAAAAAACTTAATAGGTATAAGAAATGAAACAAGTGCCTGAATTAAACAAAAATTGTTATTCGATGTTGAAAATGAGAGGAGATAAAATTACAGATTTAGTTGCAGACGTTATTTAATAACCTTTCTTTAGTACTTAATTGAAGTATAGAAAAGTCGATACTTAATTTTTGAAATGACATTTTTTTTTTAATACAACAATAATAATTATATGAAGGAAAAGTTATTTAATATATTTAAGAAAATTCAAACAAAAATTTTTTGTGATTGAAAATAGAAAACCAAAAAAAACTTAAGATAGATGGAAAACAAAAATTGTAAAATGATAATAATTTTAATAATAAAGAAAGTATACAATTTTTATACAATTTTATGAAGTTGTTGTATTTTTTCAAATAAACTACTAAATATAATAAGTATTGAAAGGTTTTGTAAACAATGATATAAAACAATATCGCTGTATTAAAATTAAACTGATTTGTCCATAATATCATTATTATTAAGTTCCTAGCTTTGTAGTAAAAGGTTTTATTATTCCCAAAAATCAAACGTTTTTGAGATATTTTTTACAAGTTTTAAATTTTGTTAAAATTAGTCTTTGTATTTCATGGGCCATAATGCACTGGATTAATTTTGAACCAGTGAATGTTTGGTTTGTTAGTTAAAAAAAACCCATTTAATAGTATAAGTATTACACATTATGTGGCTGTTCTGATATTTGGTCGAATTGGATCCGTACGGATTGAAACAGCACAAACAAATCCGGATCGCTAAAGATAAATACATAGCCGAATGCGCCAAACGATTTCTATTGATTTTCGGTATAATTTATTTAACTTCTACAAACTGAAAATATGTCTATCCTTGTAAAAAAAAATGACAGTAACCTTTTTTAGTTGTCGTGCCATTTGGTTCAGTATTTGAAAGTGCCTGAAATACAGTGTCATCTCATATGCTTAGGCTGCACCAAGGTTAATTTTTCTGTTTGATATACCACAACTTCCGTCCTTCTTCCATGTGAAATATGTTTTTATAAACTGTCTTTATTCTTTATTCTCATGATTTCTACTAAGTTTAAGTTTATTGGTTAGATAGAAGTAGAAGTGTTGTACAGTTGGAGTTAAGGACGTAACTCACAGCTGAATCAGGCAAAATTTTATCCTCCCGGCTCATGAAGAATAACTGAATGAGGGATATAAACGCGCCAAAAAGTGTGGTATGTAAGTGGTTGCTTAGATTGAGTCAAAATAAGAAAGAATTCTAAAGGAAAGGGGTTTCAATTCCCTTCCTCTCAATGAGAGGAATTACTTAAAATTAGAAAAACACGTTTAAAAAACAACGGCAACATTTAAAATAAAGAAACTGTCACTGCTTCTTTTAAAGCCAGAAGTCTGATTACTTCATTCTAAAATTAAGTAACTTTAATAAATAAGTTTAAACAAAATTATTTAAAAACTCAAAAATAAAAAAATTATTTTTTATGGGTATATAGTTACTTATTTAAAAAAATATGGCTTTCAGAAATAGTTTGGCTTTTAGTATTCAATACTCTTGTCAATGTTAAGTCGAGCACAAGAAACCTGATGGTTGTACGCCTCTTAGTTTTCGAAAATTATAAAAATTAATTTTTTCCTTTTTTTCGATTTAGTGATGGAAAAAAAATAGCAATAAATTTAGAGCAATTTTTTTCACTATTGCTGGACTTGAGGCAAACTCTCAAGTTCACCAACTTGAGAATTGACTCGAACTCCAGAGTTGAAACGCAAGTTGAAATTAAATTTTTTTCTCAACTCCCGAGTTGAAAATCTAAAGTTGGCCAACTTCTGATTTGAATTATCCCTGGGATATTTGTTAAAATATTTCAAGAACTGTCATTTTAATTATTTTAATTTGAAGTAATTTTGAAGTTTTTTGTATTATTTTGTGTAAGTTGGTTTTTTAGACACGTTAAATTTAAAAACAATGCCAAAAAAAAACATAAAAGATGCCAAATAGAAGAATATCTGGTTTAGATTGTTGGTACATTTCATTAATTTTGTTACACAAGTTACTATGTGTGTACATATCCTATGTCTTAGGTCTTATACATTGACCTACTATATATGGACTGCCAGGAGCCAACTTCACATCTGTTTAGTCTATTACTATACACCACCAGCGCTGCCGTCGAATAGGAGGCTGGTATGGTGGAACTTTTGACAAATGAATTGAGTGTTTCTTTTGTTTTTTTTTATTTTATTTTGAAAAACAATAGGAACAAACAAATTAATTAAGTTTTTTAAAAAAGTATTGAAAACCATTTACTAAAACATTAATCGACTTTAGAAGGTACTGATTTTTCTTTTTTCTTCTCTGATTCATCATTTATTGCAGCTTCGGTGACTTGACACTTGTAAAGTTTTTTTTTTAGAAATTCGCCTTTTCTTTCCTTTATCCTCGGTAATTTGTTTCTTTTTTATTGGATTTGCCAGTCAGACGCCACCCTTTTGAATTCTGAAGAAGAACAAGATAGTTTCAAGGGCTTGATTTTTTTTTAGTTCGTTTTTGACTTACCATTTTGCAATTCCTTGTATCATGTTGATGATTGGTGATTGATATCAGTAGGAAGGTTATAAACCCGCCAGTTTAGCTCGAGCCGGCTCTGTGTATGTAAACATACAAATCACCACCAAACTACTCAAACCCAAAAAATCAGAAGTGCACTTCCACGCAAATTGCATACTGCACCTGAAGAGCTTACTCCTTCTAAAGTAATTAATAAATTTGGCCAGGGCTATTGAAGAGGCGAAGACGAAACGATATTCTTCCAGCATACATTACGGCCAAAAATAATAATAATAATTGCTTCGACACATTATAGCCTTTTCTTTATTTTTCTGTTTTGAATAACCGAAAAGCAAAAACCTCTGAAGCAAAATGTTTATAGGTATGCATTTTCAAAAAAAAAAAAAAAAAAAACAAGGGTATTCATGCAACTTCGTAAACCTCTAGATAAGTTTACAAATTGGTTAAGTTTATCTTTTGGTTAATGAACTGTCAAATTTTGTATGGGAAATTATTTACGCAATTTGCTTAAACTTATCAAATGATTTTGTTGCGTAAAATTAACCAAACTGGTTAAACTTATCCAAACGTCACTGTGACTCTTACTGTGATTGTACTACCTAGCATTTTATCAAATGTTTAAAAAAGGTCGTTCTTGCAAACTTTGCGTAAACTTATCATTTTACTCAATTTGTAAACTTACGACGTTGCATGAATAACCTTAATATTTCTATGTCAACTTCCAAGTTTACTCAGCCAACTTCTTCTCTCAATCTCATCAAGTTGATGAGATCAATCTCAAGTTGATCAACTCTAGAAGTGAAAATCGTAAGTTGAAAACGCCAACTTTTAGTAAATAAAAACAAATTCACAAGTTTAATATAAAAATTCTCAAGTTAAGTTCAACTTTGACTGAAAAAAATCGCCCTTAGTTTTTTTTGACTCTGAACTCACTCCTTACATCGAATTAAACCTTCTTACATTCTTAACCTTGAATCACCTGGGGAAGCATTCTGATATTCGGTGCCAGCGTTTCTTTACATTGAAAGTTGAATAAAATTGTTAGTTGATATGTAGTTAATGGAAGAAGGATAAAGAGGTTCCAGAAAGTTCCATGTTTTTGGTAGGTTTTTAAAAAATAAATAAACGACATAATGATAATTGAAAAGTTAAAAATTGTATATCAATTATGTGTAGGTGTGTATGTATTTTTATTGTGTATGCATTTTTGTCAGCCTTATCACTTTAGTTCTACATAATATGAATTCTTAGTTAATTTCTTAAACGATTAATTATTTGTTTTTCTCTTTTTTATTTTAATACTCACCTAGTATATAGGTGACACAGTTTTTTTTATATTTTACAATAAATATTTTCAATTATTCACTTTTAACTAAATTAACATAAATAATGTTCTGAAGTAGCACTAAGCTAGCACTAGGTCAGCATTGGTTTTCGTCACATATTAAAACCAGATTGATGTGACCTAAATATAAGTATGTTTCTCGTATTACTATTCACAAAAAAACATCTTCTATTTCTGTTAACATATTTCATTTTTTTTTCTCCAACATCCTCTTTTTCATCTTGAATATTAAGTCTAAGCTGCCAATTGATGCTGAATCTTGTATTTTTTTTGTTCAAGTTTCATACTATACACGACCTAATTTTTTTTTTCTTATCAAACGATGCCAATCGGTTTTGAATTTCGTTCTCGTCTTGCTTGTTACTCATTTGTTATGGAATTCATTAGTGTCCATTCAGTATATCTATCAGTTTGGTGTCGAAGAGCTTATATTTATCTTTTTCTAGGTATGATGTTTGCAAGAATCTGTATTTACTGTTTATGCTATTCTGGAAATCTTACATCATGAAGAGGGCAATAACTCCAAACATCATCGTAGCCAAGAAGAAAAGACCAATGAAGTTGAAAAAATATTTCATAATTTTAATATAGCAGTAGTTGATGTTTTATGTATTTTTGTGTGACTTCTATAGGTGAAATTTGTAGGTATAAACAAATAACACATTTTTACTAGATTCAACAATAACCAATACCTACCAACAACAGCAATACAAACTTCAGTACATCTTTGAAGAAAGACATTGATGGTTAATTTCTTGATTTGAACGGAAATGAAAACAGTTACCTATTATAGATAAAGTTCATTCAACTATGAGCTAAGTTCATCAATAAAAACCTAGCTGAGAATATAGATAAACAAATGCAAATTTTTTCACCGAAAAGTTGATGAAAATAAATTTGAATAAAATTGAAAAATTTGTATACGACTGGATCACATGAACTTTGCTCTTTCAGTTCAAGGTTATATTGAAGTTATAAAGTGTGAGTTTATAAATATAATTTTTCATTGTTAATGTAAAAATATTAAAAGCTTTTTTTTGTACAAATTTTTTGGAATGCAATATTAAGTGCGTTTGGTATTGCGAAATTTGTTGCAAATTTTTACAATGTGCTATCAAAACCCATATAGGAAAAAGATTAAGTTCTGCCAAGGGAACAATTTCAAATTACCAAAAACGCATACAATTATTTTAGTTGTTAGATGTATATATTTACATTGGGGTGGTTGTTATATGGATTTTTTGAATAATTTATTTGGATAAAAATGAAACGGAAATTGAAAATTTCCTATTTTTTTTCAGATTTTTATTTTCATACCCATACAGTCGCTGTAGGGGTTAATTTAATTGCCTATTTTTGTTTTTTAACATATAAGAAGTGACAAAAATTGGAAAAGAAGGGGCTATAATTCTCTTCACTAAGATAGAAAGGACATTTTATAAAATAAATTAAAAGCAATGGCAACAGTTACAGTATTGTTTTCTAGCCTTTTGGAAAGACAGAGGTCCATTATTATGGTTTATTTTCAAATGAAAATTTTTTAACTTAAATTGGATTTTTCAATTTTTTTAAAACTAGAGGGCGTAAAACATTATTGTTTTTGTATCTGAATAAAAATTTAGTAAGAGCATTAAAAACTTAAAGCCAAATAAAATTTGCCAAAAAAAAAAAACAAATTGTTCTTACTTCTGTTTTTCTTTGTATTTTTCTTCAAAATTTTGAGTTCTTAGACAATTTTTGTAAAAATTATTGATAAAATAAAAAGAAAATCATAGGACAACCTAGCTATTCAATAGGGTGCAAAACAATACTGTAAGTGTTACCGTTATTTTTTTTCAATATTTTGCTACTCAGACTATGAAAAATAAAAATCTGACAGAATTAGGAAACTTTTTTGTCTTCATTAAGAGCTGATTGTTGCCCATCCAAGATGGCAGTTTTCATAATCATCACCCAAATGTACATATGTACATCATGTGTGCAAAGAATCAATAAAAACTTTCGAGTTGTCACTGAAATAACCCACCATTAAGATGACTTTATCAAAGAACCTGTTGAAAGAAACAACAATGCAATATGTGGTAGACACTTTAATAAAAAGTTGGGAGCAAGTTTTTTTTTAAGAAAATTCCATAAAAAAAAAACAAAATTGTTGTACAGGTTGTTAACTATCAACTCTGGATAAGATAAAAACAAAAACTCAATGTTTTCCTCTAGGCTAGGGAATCACATAAGATTGTTCTGATCCTAATTTCAAGCAAATCAGTTCACCCGTTTAGACTGCAGCATAGACTTGAAAAGAATACTTGACGTAGAGGATAAGTAAAAATAATAATTTTAAAATACTTAAATGTTCAATTAAAAAGACTAAAAAATGTTCATATTTTATTTTTTCATACAAATTAAAATTTGTCATAAACTGAGAAAGAATTGTGTTTTGTCCTGTAATGACGCATTACAAATCTGCACAACAATGAAAACACGAACAAATTACATGTGTTTCACTACACTGAGCATTGAGGTCACACTCAGTTCAACATGGCCAAAACCCGGTTACATTAATTTGCAAAGGTTATTTCGTCATTCACGAGGATATAATTCACACTTGGTTGTTAACAAAAGGTTGCCTAGTAGAACCCAATAAGACCAACAAAAAGAAAAGCAAAAGAAGCAAAAGTAAAAGAAGGAGCAAGCAGAAGCAGGGAACTAGACCGCGCATATAAATACGCCTAAACTCTTGGAGTAGGAGCCAGTCGGACTTCGATCGTCGGTAAGCAAGGATCAGTGGTAAGTAATTTTGATATTAACAGAGGCTTCCCCCCACCAGTGGTAAGGGGCTTCTTGTGAAGTATTTAAGTTTAATCGCATTGTACCAGTTTCGACTGTGATTTACCAGTTTCGACTGTGATTTACCAGTTTCGACTGTGATTTACCCACGATAAGTGGCGATTTACCCGTTTTACAGTGATTTACCAGTTTCGACTGTGATTTACCAGTTTCGACTGTGATTTACCCACTATAAGTGGCGATTTACCCGTTTTACGGTTATTTACCAGTTTCGACTGTGATTTACCCACGACAAGTGGCGATTAACCCGTTTTACGGTGATTTACCAGTTTCGACTGTGATTTACCAGTTTCGACTGTGATTTACCCACGATAAGTGGCGATTTACCCGTTTTACGGTGATTTACCAGTTTCGACTGTGATTTACCAGTTTCGACTGTGATTTACCCACGACAAGTGGCGATTTACCCGTTTAGCGGTGATTTACCAGTTTCGTCTGTGATTTACCCACGATAAGTGGCGATTTACCCGTTTTACGGTGATTGCGCCAGTTACGACCGAATCGGCGGAAGAGACGTGTTTCAACCGTGCCCCACGCCACCAGCTGGCCGACACCTATCGCGAAGACTACACTGGACCCGCAACGCAGGCTGAGATTTCGGTGGGAAGAGCTACTACGAAAACCGGAATTATACAAGAAGAATTTAACAAGTTATTAGAAATAAATTCAACCCCAGATTGTGAAACAAAATAAAAGAAAATCACAAATAAAGGCAAAGACCTATTGATGTTAAATTTCGGTGTTTTATTTAACTAACCCTGGACACCGTGAGCATACCCCGGCTGGAAAATCTAAAACACCCTCACAGTCCTAAAAAGACACTTAAAAATGCAAAAAAAAAAAAATTCTAAAAAAGGTAAAAAAATGCATTTTTTATAATATATGAAGAGAATATTAAAATAATTAAACATTAAATTTTAGTATTTAACTACCAACATCATTTTAACATTCTCCAGTTAACCATTCATTAGAGTGTTGTTTTGCTCAACAGTATTTTAAGTTCTGTATGTGCATTTAAAACAGCAGTAAACTTTTTCAAAACTTCATTTGAAATCGACCTTTCACTTACCAAATTTTTGTTAATATTCTTAAAATTGAGTCCAATTAATATTCCTTGATGAAAATAATAGCTTTCTTGTAGAGATATTTGGACAAAAATTGTCAGTCTGGCAAATTTTGGTGAATTTTTGATTTTTTTGTATGTCACTGACATTTCTGACCTATGTACATAAAACTGGCATACTGACAGACCAAACAATTTCTGCCCATAGAAATATCTTGGGCAGCTGCCAGAAAGAGGAAATATTCTTCATTATGACTTACATATATAGGAATTGAGTAAAATGAAAAATAGTAATATTTAAAATAATGCTTGTGTTCGTCAATAAAAAAGTACGTACACTGAAATTCAAAACTAATTTTTTTTAAAAGATTTTTTGATCTTAAAAAACTTTAAACTTTGATAAAAAAGGCAAAAATGGAAAGAATACGCAAAACAGGCTTAAAAGGCACTAACTGGTAAAAAATGAACAATAAAATATACATCTTTGGAATCAGAACGACATGAAGAGTGTTTGTATAAAGCTAAACTATTTGAATTACTTCATAAATACCCAATTTGTTGCAAGAATTATAAAAAAGAAACTAATAGCCAACGCTAGATTTTGGGTAAGAAGGATAACAAAAAAAGAAGAAGTATAAGCGTCGAAAGCCTGAGTAAAGGATATTAAAAAAATCAAAGTCTTGTCGTCCCTAACCAGGGCTTTAGTGATTAAATATTGCATGGTTTTGTTTTTGTTGATTTTTCTGTAATTATACATGCATATTCCAAAAGCTTTTAAGTGCTAAGCAATAAGAACATAAGAAAAAGTACGTGCAATACAGTCGTGCATTTTATTTTTCTATCCTTTATATCCAAAATCTAGTGTGTATAGAGCCTGAAGATTTCTTTTCACCTTTTTGTACATTTTTACAGGTTCAGTAGCCTACTCCATAAAACTATTTTGTCAACTGATTCAAACCGATAGGTATTTTTTTTTTTCACAAATTCTTCGTTCGTCTTCTTAATCAGATTTGTCTTTAACAGCAACTTAATTCTCAAAACTTCTCATGGATTAAAAACTCTTCAATTCTTTGACCAATTTAATTACTGTGCAGAAATACTTTTAAGCATTAGGTCACGGTCAGCACCTCACCTCCTCTTGGAATGTATAACCTTAATTACCTTATAAAGTTTACTTAACCAGTTTATTTGAATACTTTTTTTTTCTTCTGAAAATACCACACCTTGAAGTATAGTTTCTTTAAGTTTGAAATGTTTGTTCTTAAGACAGCTAAGATACTTGTTTTTCCACAGCACACTTAACATCAACATTATAAATCTTAGACTCAGAGACAAATTCATTATAGTAAAAAAAAAAATAATAAAAAAACACACACACCCAATGGGATAACAAATTTTCCTCTATCTTAAAGTAGATATTCCTGAACATGAAGCCTAAACTTATTATATACATACCTAATACTATCTCTGCTGAACTTAACTTTCAACTTCCCGTTAGAATTTACAAGAAAGCAAATTCATCTATACGAAATACATTATAGAAAAGAAAAAGGGAATCAGAAAGAAGATAGTAGAATATATAAATAGAGATATACATACATGTAAATGGAAAGACTTGATAGTACACAACAAGTCACCTTGCAAAAGAATCAGAGGTATGCCGGACTATTGCACACCTGCATTCTAGCAACAGCCAACAGCTAACGCAACATTGCATGGAATGGCGACCACTTCATCACCTTCGGATAGAGGAAAAAAAAGCTAGAAACAACAACAATGATGGTATGGTCTCGATATGGATGTGATGGGAGCCACAACGAAACTCCTCACATAAAACCTATAATAATGATCATCAACGGTCGCAGACCGCAATGTGCCGCATCATCATACTACTGACCTCAAAACCGAAGGTAACCAAGGAAGAATCAATGTTGCGCATGAATGGAGTGCTATATGAGCGCCCTGGATCATTGTGACGTTACTACGATGAGTGACGATAATGGCGTTAAATGTGCAATGGAGAAGGGACTTTTGGAATAAGAAACCATAGAAGATTTACGATACTCGTGGTGGTTTATTATTTTTCTATTTCTCCTTAGTCGCTACCTTCATTTTGGGGCTCCATAGGACCGCAAAAATTCTACTACTCCATGTACTGAATGAATTCTTTACTAGAGTAACCATTGATCAAAACCTTATTTGCAACAAATTCCCTAGGAGTTTGCTAATGTAAAGAGTCTTAACTGGATTTTCAAGTTTGCTTGCCAGCTCTTTTGTTTTCGATTTATATACTTTTTTGTGTGCGTTTATATTATGTTTTTCTATATTGGAGTTTTTTTTTTTCTATTATCGTTGACGTTTAACTTTGCTTTTAGAATGGTTAATCTTTGACTGCTGACATACTTTTGTTTTGAATGAAACAACTATTTGTGAGGAGAATGTGTGTTCATAATGAATATTCCTTCCTAAGAACTGAACAGAAAATATTCTGCTTGTCAAAGAGAAAGATGTTAAATGAAATAGTGAAGACTTAGAATTCTATTGATATAATTTTATTGGTTTGAGATTTTCAGCTGTTAATGATACCAATCTGCTTCTACTAAGATTTAAATCTGCTTCTGACAGATTGGAGGTGCTTTTCAAACTGAAATTATAAAGTCTATAAAATTTTATTAATTTTTGCTTTTTATATACTCGCCACATGTTTGAGGAGTTGATGACCTTTCAAAAGAAACTGAACACCGAATGAATATTTTATATAATATTTCGTTATAATACAATGTTCTTCAGAAAGTTCGTCTTTTCTATGAATGCAGTTGAAAGAGGGGGAAACGATAGTTTATTAATGCTTTTTTGTTGCTCTATGATATTAGAATAATGTTTGTAGAAGAAAAAAAAATCATTATTTCTTTCTTGAAAACTAGCCAAAAGATATTGAATTTGTATTTGTTCCGTAAGATCTTTAAATCATGTATATATAGGTACCTTCAGAAATTTTTTTGTTATGAATTAACTTTCTGAAAGGAAAATGCACACCATACACTTCTTATCAACATGACACTGCTTAACATTTATTCCTTTCAAGATGAACACTTACAATTTCACTGCCCAACTGTTTATGAATCGATCGTAGATGTTTCAAACCCGACTGCAAAATTAAAATACATCCTACAGCCATCCTCATCATCATTTTTTTACTAATCACATAGCTACCTCGATGGAAAACTCATTATGGAATCCTGATAAGATTTTTTATAATACCACCTTCTCTCTTATTTGCGCACAGACCACTAAGCAATTACATTTAATAACCACAATCAACAAAAATACTTTCACTGGATGGTTTTGATTTATTAGATGCAAATCCTCATAGGTTTTCCTCTTAATGTTGCACTGAGAAGCAGCTACATGGATATCTCAGGCCATCAGTGTTTATGTCAGCTGGTTTAAGAAGCATGCGTGTTAAAATAGTCATGGAACATCATTTCTGCAAATGAGAACTAAATAATCACTATTCAAGTGAGAGTAAAATCAACTATGTATACGCGAGCTTACAATCAAATTAAAAACAAATAAAGACAATTTGAAGTTTTTGAATTGACGTCTTAATCTTTTGTGGCCTCTCTGTCATTAGTTTTCTAGTGGTGTCGAGGTGATGTGTTGCAATAATGCAACATTGTATATTTGGTGTGAACTTAACCTCAGAATACAATGTATTCATATGGTATAGGCGTACTTTTGGCCAATTAAAGTGTGAATGGGAATTTTTCAAATCATCGTGCAATGCCAGAGGTCTTGGCGTTTATGGGAATGATGTACATTAAACATTATGTATACAAGATGTCCAGAACAGCATAGTTCAAATATAGTATGTGAACACAAATGGCGCCTGCATTATATGCTTTTAATTTTTTTTGGGAAACTAAAGTAAACTCATTGAAAGAGGGTAGAAAAAGTGGTGGAAAAAGGTTTTTAGTTAAATCAACCTCTGTCTATTAACTCCTACTTTCGCCTCCCCGCGGTGAGCATTTGTTATGCCTAGTTCCTCAATCGGAGATATAGTTTCAATCCCCGCGGAAGGTTATTGGGGACAGCAAGCGAGAGAAAAGGAGTTTTTCCACAAAGGTACTTATATAATTTTATCAAAGTTGCAGCGAAAGAATTTTCCAGATAGAATCAACGGTGGCGTCTATAGTTCCAGTCAGGTTGAACAACTAAGTGAACACCTTACACGGGCTACAAAGACATATTTGGAGCTCAGGTCTACAAAGAGCGGTCATACTATGGGTGTGGTCATCCAGGTTGGGGTCATGCTATCGCACAGTGGTCCGTTTGTTGAATTTTGGCAACAAAAATCATTTCCCACGCCAGTTCTTAATACATACTAGTGAAATTTGGTACACTTAATGATTTAGGGATTTTAGATGCATTTTTTATATTTCAAACAGGGGCTTCACAATTTAGGTCAGAGCTTGGACCTAAATTAAGAAAAATTTTAATTAAGTACTGTAGAAGTCACAATTTGAGTCAAGTTTATGTTTGAAGTGTCCTTAGATATGCGCTTGAATGTATTCTTTCATATAAAAATGACTTCAATACTGATTTTTACAAAATGGTCCAAAATGTTGAGAAATGTTCCTAACATCTAAGAACTAATTTTATTGCTAGTTTTTGAAATTTTGTGTGCTGGAAATTAATTTTAGACCTAATTTGATCTAATGTGAAAGAAATTTAACAAATTTGACAGCTGGAAATAGCGAATCAAATTTTAGGTCAATTACCCAAAAACTCAAAAAAATAAAAAAATTGTCGAAAGTAATTGTTTTTATTGTATTTATATTTTTTCTGGGTTTTCATTTATTAAATCTGATATCGAGCTAAGAATTCTGGTAGTTGACAGTTGGAAAAAGCTGTTTTTTTTAAATATAAGAATATTTATGGTAAATCTGTTTTCTCTTTTGAGATTTTACTTAAAGGCAGCACTTTGATATGAAAAAGGGGGACTTTCTCCCCCCCTAAAGAGAGATGTCTGGTAACTCTAATGCAAGTAGAAGAGGACCTCAATAAAGTAGGCATTCGCAAGTGGATACAGCTAGCTAGAAACCAAGACAGCTGGAATAAGCTTGTAAGTTGATGCCCTGGTCCTTAGTCCATCCCGGACCGTAAGTAAGTTAGTAAGTAAATTACTTTCGCAACAAACCACATCACCTGGTTAGTTCAGAATCATCATAATTACATCCATTTCTCCCAAAATTTCCTTTGCAGTTGAAATTTTATAAGTATATGTATGTAAATTTGGAGAAATTTACTGAATTTATCTTGGCAAAGCCTTTTCATTGATATCCGTAATCATCTCAGTTTCCAAAATTGACTTCCAATATCCTTGTAGTAGCTTTGGAACATGCTCGACCGTAAATTTCCATTTGTATGTACATTTAGGTAAATTTTCTCGATCTTTCAATTTTTCAAAGTTATATGAAAATTGTTGCATAATTTTATATGAATGTCTGTTCGCCTTCCTCCCAAAACTATAAATTCCTACGAACTTAGTCCCAAGTTCTGTCAAAGCTCATATAAATAAAATAAACTTCGTAGAAATTCCCCTGGGCCCCTAACCTGTTGTAATATGGGATTTTTCTTTAGAAATATAAATAATTTCCAACACTATTTACTTCCTTCAGGGCTGATTGAACTTTTGTGGGGTTTTATTCAGGATAAAAATGATCAATATTCAATTTTACTTCATATTTGTGAATAAAAGTGAATGTGCACAAGAAATCATCAAAAGAGGTATTTTTTGGACGCGTGCTTTTGTATTCATATAAAGTGAATGTCCCTCTAATTTTTAACATGGGCCTTACTACACCAACAATGAATCATTTCACCCATCATTTTTAAAGGTGAGGTTGAGGAGTTGAGGTTAAGTTGAGGTTGAGGTTGAGGTTGAGGTTGAGGTTGAGGTTGAGGTTGAGGTTGAGGTTTAGGTTGAGGTTGAGGTTGAGGTTGAGGTTGAGGTTGAGGTTGAGGTTGAGATTGAGGTTGAGGTTGAGGTTGAGGTTGAGGTTGAGGTTGAGGTTTAGGTTGAGGTTGAGGTTGAGGTTGAGGTTGAGGTTGAGGTTGAGGTTGAGGTTGAGATTGAGGTTGAGGTTGAGGTTGAGGTTGAGGTTGAGGTTGAGGTTGAGGTTGAGGTTGAGGTTGAGGTTGAGGTTGAGGTTGAGGTTGAGGTTTAGGTTGAGGTTGAGGTTGAGGTTGAGGTTGAGGTTGAGGTTGAGGTTGAGGTTGAGGTTGAGGTTGAGGTTGAGGTTGAGGTTGAGGTTGAGGTTGAGGTTGAGGTTGAGGTTGAGGTTGAGGTTGAGGTTGAGGTTGAGGTTGAGGTTGAGGTTGAGGTTGAGGTTGAGGTTGAGGTTGAGGTTGAGGTTGAGGTTGAGGTTGAGGTTGAGGTTGAGGTTGAGGTTGAGGTTGAGGTTGAGGTTGAGGTTGAGGCTGAGGTTGAGGTTGAGGTTGAGGTTGAGGTTGAGGTTGAGGTTGAGGTTGAGGTTGAGGTTGAGGTTGAGGTTGAGGTTGAGGTTGAGGTTGAGGTTGAGGTTGAGGTTGAGGTTGAGGTTGAGGTTGAGGTTGAGGTTGAGGTTGAGGTTGAGGTTGAGGTTGAGGTTGAGGTTGAGGTAGAGGTTGAGGTTGAGCTGTGGTTGAATCTAGTTTGCTTCCAGACAATTTGAGTCGATGCAACGAAGAGTGGTTTTAATTTGGTTTGAGATCAGTTGGAGTTCGGTTAAAGATTGGTTTGAGATTGGTTTGGGATTGGTTTGAAATCAGATCGGTTTGGCATTGGTTGGAGATCAGCTTGAGTTCGATCTGAAATCTGTTAAATTGGCTTGAGATTGCTTTGAGACTGGTTTTAGATGAGTTTTAAATCAGTTTGAGATTGGTTTAGGATTGGTTTGAGATCACATCGGTTTGGGATTGGTTTGAGATCGGCTTGTGTTCAATCTGAAATCGGTTTCATATTGGTTTGGGATTGGTTTGAGACCAGTTTGAGATCGATTCGACTAAAATTGAGTTGACGGAAAAGAGTTTTCAATTAATACGAACATTATCAGACCACTATAGGAGTCTGATGATCGAAGTGGCACTCACGAAGTAGCTGTAACTCCTGCCTAAATAGTTGTTGGTAACTCACACGGGTTGTTGTTTTTCATTCAAAATTATTCAAAACCCACTATAGTTTAATATGTAGCTTCTTCATATTAAAATAATTTTATTTTAAAATATATCCACGCTATAACCAAAAAAAATGCCGAATTCGATTTTAATGAGATATAATGGCGGAGGTGTTATAAGATCATTTCTTTAGGATTAAAATGTGAATCATCACGCATATTTTACATTTTTCATTCTTATCTTTTATTTTTGTTTATCACTGTATATAAACCTGTTTAAATACTTCATAAAAATCTCAACAAAAAAAAGTTGTAGGAATATAAAAAATTTCCATAAAATTGTTAGAAACAACACCCACAAACAAAAATAACATTTTGCAACACACTTGATGACGCAATAAACCATCAAATCAGAACCAAAAAGCCATTCTTGAATGGTCAATGAATTCCTTGCTTTCATATAATAATGATTATTTAAATTTTATGAATGTTTCTTTTTTGTTATTGCGAAGTAGAAGCAAAACATTGTTCTTTCTTAAAATCATTATTTATGTTATTGAAATACTTGCAATTCAAGTTCCTATACACAAGAGAACAAGAAGATAATAAATCAAATTTCATGTCACATAGAGGTAAATAAAAATCAAAAAAACTATCTTGCCATTCATTATAATATTAAAAAATATTTCCTTACCATTAATTCAAAACACGTAACAGTATCTACTTTTGTGGTAGTTAAAGAGCGACTAAGAAAAACAATTTTGAATTATGCATGAAAAACTTATGTAATTGTGTCTACTCTTGAAATATCATAATCAGTTACTGCAAAGGAAAGTGAAAACAAGAAAATGAGTTAGAAGCCCAAAAATTGAGTTGATTTTCGAAAATCATACCAAATAAAGATATCAATTTAATAAATTGTCTTCATGAGTCATGACTGACATGAGAAAGTGTCATATAAAAATAACAAGTAGTGGAACAAATTTGATCTTATTTTGGTAATAACGTGCTTTGTCAAAAGATAAGTATGAGACAAATAAAAAAAAAAACAGGGTGTGTTTGAAAGAAATGGATTTTAAGAGAAATTAAATTTGTTTCAATTGTGAACGCTTTTTAAAATTAAAACAAATTTTTATTCAAATTTCAAAAAACCATGCACTTAAACAAGAAAAAACTATAAGATTTACTTAAGAAAAGTTTGCTTAAAGCTCTTTATTTTAACCACTGGTAAATTATTGAATGTGTTCCTTAAGCAACCAAAATTTTAGAATTGCCAATCAGCCAATTTTGTTTTATTATCGCCTTTTAATAAAAACCTGAGGAAGTAACAATATAGATTTATGCCACTGTAAAAAAAACTTTGCTTTAAAGTTGCCCATTGATATGTGGATGCTAAAAGTGGTTAATTTTTAGTGTTTGACACTTCAGGAGCTAATTTTGCCTAATGAATAGTACCTAATACTAACACAAATATTTATAGCCACTAACAATAAAAATATTGAATTTAAAAAAAGTTTTTTTTTTTTATTGTTTAAAATTATACAAAGTTTAGCTTTCTATTAAACCCAAGAAGACCTATACCCAAATACCTAAAAGCACTTATGATAGCTAAATCAGTGAAGATGAAGCCGCAGGCATAAAGGCTTGGTTCATATTGCCGCAAAATAAAACAATCGAAAGACACACCCTATATCTATGTCATTATCAAATGAAACGAAAAAAAAACTCTCAAGATATTTTCATACATTTGAAACTAAAAAATAAATAAACTTGATCTTGATCATCTAACCGATGTTTTGATTGTTGTTGGTTATATTTGATGGCTTAGACAGACAATAATATAGCGAAAAGGTTTCTCTTTGTTGCAATTTAATGGCATATAGTCTATCATTACCACCAAATCACTCTATGGAATTTGAATTATTTGCCACACTTAACACACATCAAGTTTCGCTGGATGATAGAGGATTACATTACAAATAATGCCATAGAGAAATTGATGGTTAACAATTTTATCATTACACTTCGAATTTTGGTAAGGGATTTTAAAAAAATTAGGACATATTCATGGATGTTGTTTAAGCTGTTGCTAGGAAAATCTGGAGTTTATCTTATCGAAACTTCATCAGGTCAGCTCCAGTTTTATCCAGAAACAGCTTAAAAATAATCCATATGAATATGCCCCATTGTATTTTTGTTAAGTTTACTTAAAGTAGGTACAAGGATAGCTATTTTTAATTTAAGTCTTTTGTTCGCGTATATCAACGTATACAAACTTAATTACATATTCTTAATTTTTTTCTAGTGTAATTTTGAACAATGTTTAAAGCGAATATCTTTCTAAACAACCTTCACATCTGGAAAACAATCTAGCTTTTAACATGGCACTAGAAAGTCTTACACTGACCCTAACAAGAGTCTAGCAAGGGTAACTCTTGATTTTGTTTCGGGCCTCACCCGTCAAATAACCTTTTTCCTTGACAGAAAAAAAGTTACCTTAAAAGGTATTCGATCCTTGGATCTCCTGATTACTAGTCCAATACGTTCACTACTAACCTAATTCGCAACACAAATGTGTAATGTTGAAAATGAAAAACTATATGGTCGGCTTTCTGTCAAAACCTCGTAAATCTTGAAAGAAACGCAATTTTAATGTATTTTAGATCAAAACAAATTACTGAATTCAATTATCAATGTCTCGTTACTGTGTCATGGCTCCTTTTAGTCCCATCAATCAGTTAGAACCTTTTACGATCTAAGAATTCGGTTTTATGTGGCTTAGAAGCAATATTTCAACCCAGACTTACGAGGTTTTGACAAAAAGCCGACAATATACTTTAATGTTTCTTACTATTGTATAATGGGAAGGTGTAAAATATTTTATTTTTTGTTATATGTTGGGTATTTGTGATGGGATAAAAGATTTTTTCAACCAGTTTCTCCTAGTGAGGGCCTCATTAGTTTCTGACAAGTTTTCCTTGTCTATATTGCCCCCACCGAAGCTTTGTCAGGGTCTTGACTAAACTTGACAAAAACAAGTCATTTTTTTCCAGGCGGGCTATGTAAAGATTTAAGCATGATACTACTTAATATTCTGAGACATCTCAGCCGCTTATGATTAGAGATCTTGGAAGTAGACCTTTATTGGTATTGACCATGAAAAAACAGCCTTTGTCATTTTTTTGGTTCTTTTGGTCATGAAACGATTCAGGTTGATTTGACTGTCAACAAATGTGATATCTAATGAAAAGAGAAGAGAATAGTACAATTCTCTACTGCTTCAATATTCTTTAAAAGTGGAACCAAGTGTTTTTGGTTACTACTCCAAATATATTTTACTTGTGATACATACGAAGAAACTTTATATTACGAGTTATGCATTCATAAGAAAAAAAATCGATGTCAAATTTTGATCAAATCTGGAATTAAGATGATATGGCAGAAGTCTGCCTGTCTGCTTGGCTATAGACAAAACAGCTGGACTAATTTTCTTAAGTGCATAGCGTTTTAAAACCAACAATAATGGTAGGTACCTGCCATACAATTTTACAATTCTACAAAAAAAAAAAAAATAAATAGCTTTTAATAAAGGTTCGCATTGGGTAGAAAACCATTTGCAAGAAATTGGAACTATTTTTTAGATTTTCGATTGTTTTTAATATTTTGTTTGTATGAAGAAGCTTCTAGGAATCTATAATTAAATTTTCAAATTTTTGTCCACTCTTAAAAACTATTACAATTTTTTAATTTTGTATGCATATTTCAAAATATATAGTTGATTTTTTGAAACTTGAAATCTGACGATTTTTTAATAACTTTTTAGAATAATTTAAAACTAAAATACTCTATTGTTATGAAAAAAAACACAGTACCCTCCGTACAAATGAGAAAAAGCTGGTAAGGAAAACATCTTGGATTTGGATCTTGATAGTTAAGCAGAGCATATAATGAATACTTTTTGTATTTCAACTTTCATTTCAATTACATGTAATTGGTAATTGAACTTTTTTCAATTATAATTACACATAATTGTAATTGAGAAAAACATGAATTTCAATTACTTGTAATTGTAATTGAAAAAATTCACCTACAAATTACATGTAATTGAAAATAGTAATGGGTTTGCGCAAGTAATTGAAGGAAGCTTTAATTACATTTAATGTAATTGATTGAAATGGATTGTATGGAATGGAAATGGATTGTATTTCATTACATGTTTTTACTAATTAAACATTATATTAATAATAATAAAAGTAAATAAAAGGCCTTCTTACTTCCAAACTAATACAATATATTCATTTTGAAGACTTTAAAATGCAAAAAAAATTGATTAAAACATTATAATCGGAGAAGTAAGAGCAAACAAATATACAAAAGCCAGCAATACTAAAATGACTTCTTTTTTCAGTTGCTAGCTCTCGTACTATATGCAATTCCAAGAAAAATGTAATTGGCAAAAACAGTTAATCAATTATATTTAGTGTAATGATTACTGAAAAAAGTAATCATTACAGATTTTTTGACGATTATTTTTGTTTTCAATTACATTAATGTAAAAGAATTACAAGTAATTGACACTTTTCAATTATATTTAATTAAAAATTGAATTTCTTCAATTACATTTAAGAGTAATTGAAAAAAGTGGTCGGAGGTTTCTATTACAAGTAATTGAAATTGAACTTTTTTTATCATTACTTCCCAACTCTGTAGTTAGGTAAGTAAATGTGGAAAATACTTTCTGTCAATAAAATTAGTGCGATCCATTACAAATTATCAAACAACAATAATCCCACTTAGAAACTTTTAACAGGATAATTGTTTCATATTCAAATGTTTAATAAATTGAAATATTATTTTATATACAAATTTTCAAAAATTAACACCCCTATTACGATTGTCAATTATCAATTTTATAGTAAATTTTATATTTGATAATTGTTTTTTAATTTAAAGTTAAAAATTTAAAGAAATCCTTATCTTCAAAACAGCTAAACAATTTTTTTTAGTTTTATTTTTATATTGATATTAATTAATGCGTACTTAAAAAAAAGTTTTAAGAAATTTGTGGATATATAAAAAAATATTTTTTTTAAAACTGATCCAACGATTTAAATTTTTTTTTGAATCGATTCATATTTGATCAAGAATTCAAATAGATTTTTTTTCCTCTCAAACAACATAGTAACTAATGTTGTTGTTTTTTGCAAAAAAATGCTATAGTTAAAGCTATAAGTACATTCGTACAGCCGTTTTCACCATTGTCTCGTGTTTTTTAAAGGTATTTTAACGAATGAGGCACTCATTTAAATTTTTGTTTCAATCATTTTTTTAAAAAAACAAGTTCTTCTGTCCATAGAACATAAACTCAATCGTTTTGATCGGACAAATACACGCTTCACAATCTTATTTATAAATACACCATTTTAAAATTTTCCAAAAATTCAATTAAGTCCTGTAGGTAAAGGCAACCTTATGATTGAATTTTTTTTTCCGAAAAATGGTTTTTTTTTGAACCAGAGAAAGTTGTTTCCACTACGTATGGAATATTTTGAAGCTTGAGCCCCACAGCAAAATTTTATCAACTGAAGTCAAACTTAAGCTGGTTAAATCTTATATTCTCTACCAATATTTCTCTATGGCTGTGAACTATTTGCTGATTTGAACTTAAGTTCACGAAAAAAACTGAACGTATCTTATAATAGTTGTGCAAGGTACATATTCGACTAAACCCGCAGAGACCATATTTAAGATTTCAGCAAAAGAATAATGGAATACACACTTGATGCCTTATTGAAATACCGAACGGTATTAGCTCTTCATAAAACTGCAACTGATAAAGCCCGGAACTTTTTTACAATATTTATATTCTCAAATCTAGTTTCTACTTCTAGATATAATTTCTTCTTTTTCTTTCTTTCTCTTCTTTATAAATTTATTTTATTACATATATGTAAGTTATTTTAAAATTGTTATCATAAGATTCATTATAACTTCACTATACTATCAAAAAGTGTAAACTTATTTGTACAGGAATAAATCATAATAAATAAATAAATAAATGAATGAATAGAAGCATTTTTTCGATATTTCTATGCACAAGATCTTAAAAATCTTGAATATCTTTCATCATAAAAATTTTCAAGAAACTGTGCTTTTGAAATTAGAAAAAAAAATCCATTCAACTTGCTCAGTCGACTTTTTTTTAAATTTGGTTCTTTACAGTCTTTTTCCTTTTATAAAAATAAAAAAAAAGACCGTTACAAAAATCTCACATTTCGCAAAACCACTCC
The DNA here is from genome assembly GCA_946251815.1 of Dasysyrphus albostriatus. Lineage (NCBI taxonomy): Eukaryota > Metazoa > Arthropoda > Insecta > Diptera > Syrphidae > Dasysyrphus > Dasysyrphus albostriatus. The sequence goes on along the minus strand of OX276338.1, from coordinate 35,064,356 downwards.
TACGGTGTTGATATATTTTTTGTGTTTTTTTTCATTTAAAATATTGAAAAAAGTACTCTAAGCTTCTTTTATCAGTACCTACCAACCTCTTCTAGAATGTTGTTTTTTTTTTTTTATTTAAATTTTTTTTTTCATTATTGGTTGATCTGATTTAAGTAAATTTTCTTATACCAAAAATCCCAAAAAGTTTAAATAATTTAGCATACCAAAATAAAGAACAAATTTTTTCAGTATCTGAAAAAAATGCGAGTATTTTTTTGAAAATTCGATATTGCAAGATAATAATTTTTTTGTAATTTTTATTTTTATCTTAAAAGCTTAAAATTTGCGCATCACAATTTTTCCTTCAAGAACTATTAAAACTGTAATAAAATAATTTTCAATTTTTTTTTTCATAAATTCATATTTATTCAAGAATTTTAGCAATTTTAAAAACGAATTTCATATAAAAGCATACAATTATTAAAATTCAAAACTTCTTGAACATAAAAGCAAGTTTGTGCGACTCGGATGTGCATTTCATTTTATTTCTTTTTGGAGCAAAACTTTTTGGATCAAAAAGTTTCAATTACATTTCAAGTACATTTCAAACTATCTCAATCTAAAATGATGTTGTTTTTAGTAGGTATATTTTTTCATTTTAAGTAATTTATAACTAATACGTTCCACCTAACTCCTTGCATAATTATAAATGTTTGTGTTTTGTCTCTCTACAAGAATGCGTTATTATTTTGCGTCAAAAATGTATACACTAGCACTAGGTTGTAACGCTAAGTCCTAAGTCCCAGATCAATGATATTAATATTTAAAGGTGATAACACTTTGTTAATTAAAAGTGTTAAAAAAGAAGTAAATAATCCTAAAAACAAAATAGGTACAAAGGTTTAATAAGTTACAAATATTTTAACCCCAAATATAATATTCACTTACAAAAATACCACAAAGGTGCTTTCATTCACCAAAGAGTAAGTACGGAATAAAGTTTGAGCCCCTAAGCATTAAATGAAGCTGGGTATAGGTTATAGTATGCTATCTCTATAATATCACAACACAATTGTGGTTTTGTCTTGTGGAATGAATTTACCAGTTTTAAATGACTTTCAAAAAGAAAAAAAACTTCTTTTAGTTGAGTAGGGTTACGGCTTTTGTTATTTGTTATTATCATTTTAACTCATTTTGTTTTCATTTTGAAGAGAAGAAGGAAGAGAGAGAGAGAGTGGACAAAAGTTATGTTGAGTAAATATTTTGTGCTTATTGAGAACATCTTGAGTAAGATTTTCACTTCAAAACTTTGCATACATATGGAACGACAAGAGATTGGTTAAATGAACAAATTAAACCAACTAAAGGTAATTTGCATCAAAAATGCAATTAAAAAATGTTTCTAAACTCAAACTGAAAAATTCAACTGTTCGAAAACTCAAGTATCGAATTTTTTTTAATTCAAAAGCAGATGCTAAATTCATATGTTTGATAACATCATTTGCGATGCAACTTTGTAGTAAAAAATTGAATTGAGTTTACGACAAGAATTATAAAAGCCAGAGAAGAAAATTGATCAAGCACATTTTGAACATGAAGGGCAGTTATTCCATCAAAAAATCACGATCATTTGATGTTTTCGAAAACAACCGATTTTATTTAAAGTTTTAATATTATGTCTGTTCGTGTACTTCCCAAAACTACGAATTTTATTTTTTATATGAGCTTTGACAATACTTTGGTCTAAATTCGTAGAAATTCGAAGCTTTGAGAAGTACGCGAACAGATATAATAGCCATGTTTTGTTGAAAATTATACACGGCCGCGCTAAAGTTTTTTAACAAAACGGTGCGGACCAGATTGGTTAATAAATCTCTTTTTGTATGATAAATCCTTAGTTCCAAATTGTTCCAAAGCACTGTTTGCTAGTCACATTTGACTGCAGAAAAAAAGGTAAAACTATTGGCAGCTGGTGATTGTTGTTGCACTTAGTGAAAAATTTCAACTGGCTGCTGGCAACTTGTCAACAAAAAACGGCAAATATCGACTCAATTAGCCAGTTTATATTTCTGAGATCTCAGAGGACTCAGAGCGCTCAGAAATATAAACAGGATTCCTCTCAAAAATTCCTCACTTTTTCCCTTAAAAACGGAAACTGACATTTTTTGGATTCGCTTGCTCAATTATTTTTTGTCGCAGTAAATTACATAAGAAGAAAAGAAAAAGGGAGTTGTTTTGACTTCTATGTGAGGAATGTTGTTTATATTTTATTCTCCTGCTCTGTCAAAAAATTGAGGAAAAATACTGAGCGCTCAAGAAATATAAACTGGCCAAATGAAAGACAAAGATAGTTTTTAATCTAATTAATCAGAGAAACCAGGTTCCACTAGGTTCATAAAATTGAAATTTCCACCCCTTTTTACACTGGATTCACTTTGATCATATTTCAACTATCACTCGACATGATAGATTCGATTGTTGTAGGAAGAGTTAACCAAATATTCCTTAGCCTTCAAAATGATAGCCTTGTGCTGTAACTTTTACTGTTCTTGTGGCATAAAACACACGGGCTACAATTTTAATTATATCGGGTTTTCAATAAGAGCGCTACTTAAGTTTTTTTCAATAAAACAAAAACGGTTTTGGATATCAATGAAATTCTTTATTCCTGTGAAAGTACGTTCAATGCCATTATGTATGAAACTCGATTTCTTTTGCATGGCCACCACGGGCACGCTTGCAGTAGTCAAGACGCTAAACCCAATTTTCGACGGTTTTCAAGCATAAATCGGCCGATACTGCTGCAATTTCACGTTCGATATTCGTGCGAAGTTCATCAATCATCACTGGCTTGTTGGCATAGACCATAGACTGGACGTAGCCCCGCAGGAAATAGTCTAACGGCGTCAAATCGTACGACCGAGGCGGCCAAGCGACTGGACCATTTCGTGAGATAACACCAAACTTAGTTTTATCTCACGGTGACGGTGAGACTGTGGCTTGTGGCACCGTCTTGTTGCAACCACATGTCTTCCAAGTCCATATCATCCAATTGGGGCAAAGAATATTTGGTTATCATTGAACGGTAGCGGTCCACATTCACAGTAACGTGCCGGTCTTGATCATCACGGAAGAAGTACGGCCCAATGACGCCACCGGTCCATAAACCACACGAAACTGAAATTTTTTCATCATGAAATGGGAAACCTTACTGAAGAGAAATGTCAAAAGAGCGGCAAGAAATATGGCGCCGTTTGCTGTCCCTGTCGCTCTACTTTTGTAGCGTCCCTGTTGAAAAGCCCTTTAGTTTGTTGTTGATCCGAAAAAGACTATTTTATTCACTGTCAAACCTGTCATTTTCAAAATTGTATTGCTTCTTTAATATTCATAGTTTTATAAAGGGTCACTGACTGACAAAAAAAAGGTATTTGTCAAATAAAGTCCATAGTAGAAAATAAAAAGTGTGTTGGAAGCGATATATTGCTCAAAGCCAGGGAAGCAAAGTACTCCATCTTGTACTTTTTTGATGGCACTTCTCGTAACAATGTTTCAAAAAACAAACTTTCGAAAAGACAAAGTTTTGAAAAGAAGAGGAGTATGCTTAAACTGACGATTTTTACAAAAAAATTGACCAGATTTTGGAGTTAAATCGTCGTTTTGGACGCAATATTTTAGTTTGGATTTTGGAACGACAAAATTGAGAGCTAAATTGAGTTGTCTAAAAATATTAATAGAAGAAAATAATATAATATAATAATATAAAACATGGGTACTGAGACAAAAGAGAACTATTATTTTGCCCTGCCAACTATTTACGTTCAATTTAATCACCTTCCTGCTTTTATTACATTTATTAAGGTTCAACTAAAAATCTATCTCACAGAAGGGTGGAGTTGGCATCTTCCGATAGCGGGGCACCTCCGACTATGGCTAAGGCAACTAGTGGTGTGGCACATTCGACACTTTTCCACATTTTTTTAAAAACCCAAAAAAAAATAGTAAAGTTTTAAAACATCTTATACTCCGCAAAAACGTTGATAAAATCATAAATTTGGAAAAAAAAAAATTGTAAAGCTTTGAAAAAATAAGAAAAAATTGTATACTCTTGCACATTTTCTCTTAATGTGTCGGAAGGTGCCGATTCTTCAATTCAATCAAAAATTCCCCGGTTGACTACACACCGCTTGGTTTATTTTCCCATTTAATTGATCTTTAATCCAGCTTTATCCAGTTATCCAAATAATTTATCAAACAAAAAAATCAGACCAAATAGTTAGTGCAATTAAACGGAAACCACTGTAAACAGGATCTTTTCTTCTGTCCCTTAAACAGCTTAATTCATATGCATTCTATTTATAACCTGCCTTCAAGTTTCACCATCCCAAAATGAAAAATATACGGTCCACTATGCTTTCCACTCTTTTTTCAAACATTTTTCAGTTGGATCATTGTCTCTTTATAACTTTGTCTCTTCGAAGCTTTGTTTTTTTCGAAATTATGTTTAAAGTTCGTTATCGATTGGATTTTCCGGCCATTCCAATCCATTTTGATTCCAATGGAATATGAAAACTGGTGCTGTCAAATTTACACACACACACTCCTGAATGAGGCCATTTTGAAAAATGGCTTCTTCAAGCATTTAGCATGACGAAAAACTATATACATAAATGTATCCGTGTGAACCACATCTACTCCTTTTTGCAATCAATTAAAATGGAATTCGAAAGGAGTACTCCAACTTACAATGGAAAACTACAATAAAGAAACTCTGTCTTTTAAAATCTTTGATTTTCGATTCTAAAGTTGGAATTTTTATGCTGGAAGGGGCACTTGAGAAGTCGGAAGAAAACAAGCGAGTGCACGGGAAACATATGACGTGGCTATAATTGCGAAGTGGAACGTTTCGTCAAGTTTCGTCCAACTTTGCTTTCGTGAAGGTAGAACTTTAATTGTCAGAAGGGCACCGAAGCTAATATCAAAAATCAACGAAAAGTAACTTTTTGTATCGTTAAAAGGGAAACACACCCATCGTTTATCTCTTTTTGGCATTACTGTTTCACCAACTATAGGGGTGTTCCCATTTTGACGATACGGAAAGCACTTTTTGTGGGTAGTCTTGGTAGTCTTTCGAGACTCAAGAGGATTCTTCTAATATTGATAAAAATCAATATGTTGGCCACTCCCGGCCAATAGGTGCTAAGGAGGAGAGGCACTGCACTACATGGCTAGGTTCATTTCAATTTCCATTCCACTGTGTCCTGATTTGATGAAAGTCTAGTTTCTTTTTTGTTTGACAATTTAACTATTACGAATTACCTAAGGCACAACGTTGCATGAAAAGCCCTAAAGTTTAGCTACGACATATAATTACCAATTCTTAAAGTAAAGCTTACGGCTCCAAGCTGAAGTCTCAGTGGCAGTATCTTTGAAAAGAAGCTCAAAAGTAACAGGAGACAAATAAAACCATTACTTATGTTCCATGCTTAAAGTCGAACAACGTAAAAAGAACCAAAAAGAGCTCCTATGATCGCCACTGTCTTGGCTCAAACCACTCAATCTAATAACAGCACTAACAAACAAGACTTGACTATCAACCAAACCAATACAGTTTCAAAAGAGTTAAAGTTAAAACTCTCCGGTCTCAGCCTCACAAAGTTTACACTCATCACTCTTGCTCATCGACCACACTTTTACACGGTAGAGACATGCTCCTTCAATAATCCAGCGCTCAGTTAGAGTTTAGTCCGATACACGAGTAGAACGTAGAGGAAAAACGCAGATTGAGACAAAAATACCGTCGACCGACCGTCGAATAAACAAACAAGTATCAAAAAGAAAAGAGAAATATAATAATTTCGATACGTAAACAAGAGTTGTTGTTGTTGTATCACCGTGTGCTTACGACAACGAAGCCGCATCGCTGCGCTTGCAACCAGCCACGACATCTACCGCTACCGTTCTTCGGCGTCTTGATCTCGGTTTACGTGTAGGTTTTCATTCGCATGTACGAGTATTTGCATTGAATTGGCCTAATTAATTAATTACAACCCGTCATCAAAGAAAAGTGCGTAGAGTATTGTGTCCATTAGTGATCGTGCATGTATTATTTTGTTAAGATTGAGTGTGTGCTTCTTTATAAATATAAAACATCAGTTTTTTTTTTCTGTGCGGTAAACATTTTTCCAATTTGTATAATTTTTTGAAGGAATTAAAATTAAATAAAATAAATTTGCATAACACAAAATTTATCGAGTTGCGACAAAAAAGAAACAAAAACGGCAACGAAGTTGAAAGTGAATCCATTTTTGTTTTATTTACATACGATTCGAAATCGATCGGGGACCGGACGGGAATAGCACCCGGAACATGTTTTATTTTCGAATTGGAATCGCAAAAAAAAAATTGGAATAGCGCGCTAAAAAAATACACAAAAAAAAAAACAAAAGTCAAAGATGCTCGATGAATGCGCTGCCGGTTGGATTGATTATTTTTTTTCTTCTTTTCTCTTGTTTATTTTGATCGGAGGCAGTGATCTTGGATCACTGACATCCTTGAATTCCCTTCGCTAAAAGAATTCAATTAATTGTAGATTCGATTAGTTTGTGATTTCCATTTCATTGCAATCTCATCATCAAGTGAAAGAAAAAATATTAAACTTGTTTTCCGATTTTGTATACAGTTTTTTTATATGAAATTTGATGAAGTGTGTTTTTATACAAAAGATCTTTTGTTAGATCAATAAATAATCGAAAGTGTTGTTTATATCTGTTTGTTTTTCAGTTTTCTTTGTTTTATGGAAATTTTTTATTTGATTTGTGACAAAAAAATAAATACAAAAAATATAAGAAATAATTTTCTGAAGTGGAAGTGAATTAAAAGTCAATAGTGTTCGGATTGATGTTGAAAAATTACTCTTTTTGAATTTGGAATAGCTGTAAGTCGTCTTTTGGATTATTATTGAATTGGAGAAAGTTCATAAGGAAGCTGCTGTGAAAATCATCATCATCATCATCAATCATAAGCAGCGCACAGATATAGGATAGAATCTTTGTGTTGAATAAGGTAAGTTTACCTACTTATTTTCAATACAGTTCAGTTCTTTTATTTAAGTTCATGTTTAAAAAAAATGTTTGATGATGAACATTTTCACAAAACAAAACTAGTTCTATTACGCAATTTCTAGAAATACCTACCTTGAAGTGTGAGAATTTAAACCGTGACATATTTTGCTAAACAGATGAATCAATATAAGAAAACAAAATCGTGAATTTAAATATCGAAGTTCAGTAGACTTGATGTTTTATTTGACAGCAATTAATTTATGTCAGAAGATGTCTCTTTATAAAGGTTTAGTTAAATATTAGAAATACGAAATACAAATAACAGATATTAAATAAACGTTATGTATTAAATTTATAACAATGTTCGAAGTATAGATAGAAACCATGAAAGTCAAGTTCTTAGAAAAATTTTTGGGAGTCAGTCGAAGTCGAAGACCAAATATTATAGTGTTTGTCTTTATGCTTTAAAAATAGAAGTGAAGGAGGAGGGGGTGGCGTTTCCCAAACTGAAATATTTGTTATCATAGTGACAGTCATTTTAGGATACTTTTTAATGCTGGATCTAATAAAACGAAAACCAAAACAACAAAGGAGAAGGCATTGACTTGTTGTTTCCTAAAATCATTTTTATTTTATTTCATTTTATTTTTATTTGTTGCATAGAAAATAGTAGATAGTTAAAAAATGAAAAGCGTTTTTTTTTTCTAAAAAAGTGATAGTAGTCAAAAATAACAATTCTCCCCAAACTATGGAAGACTTGTCCCCTCTCTCTACAAGAGTCTTGGTTCATAGGTTTTACTAATCAGTTAGTTTCCCTAAGTATACACAATCTTTAACTATCAGGCTTTTCTGTCTAAATTTCAAGCAGATTTGGCATTAGACGCTCGATTTAGTGAATCTCGAAATAGTGAACTATCCACAAAAGCAAACATAAAATTTTATTTCAAAATGATTTTTTCTTATAAAAATGTCTAGCAAGAATTTAACATTGCTTGAGGACAAGTAGAAATTGTTTCTGTTTTTTTTTTTTTAACCTGATTGAATGCTTTGTTTGATGCTTAAATTATTGTAAAAACATTCAGATTGAACAAAATGTGCATTTTGGATCAAATTCATCTAAAGAATTGCTTTTAAAACTCTCGCAACTCGAAAGAGTGAGCAGGCCTGGTTTTTATTAATTCACTATATCGAGCGTCTACTATATTTATACTTTACAACTTCAAATAAATCGATAAATGGCTGTGTTCAAAGAGTTGAAGGGATCATGTCTTATGAGTATAAGAATTGAATATGAATAAAATGACATTGGATAAAAAATTAAAAAAAAGCTATATTAGAGAGACCCAAGGGGACAATTTATCTCCGGATCAAAAATCCTGAATGTAATACAGTAAACGCTCAATATAGTGAATTAATTAAAACCAGTCCTGTTCACTCTATCGAGATTGTTCACTTATTAGAGAGGGAGTTTTAAAAGGCTTTCTAAGAATGAATTTGATCAAAAATTAACATTAAATACGAAGTGAATGCTTTAAAACTTTACTTTCAATCAGGATTAAGTAAAACTTAAACAATTCTTTAGTATCCTCAAGCATTGTTAAATGCTTGCTAAACATTTTTATAGAAAAAATCTATTTTTATATAAAATTGTTTGTGTTCACTATTGTGGATGGTTCACTATTTCGAGATTCACTAAATCGAGCGTCTACTGTATGTAAAAAACAAAAAAAAAAACTAGAAATTGTCACATGCTTTCTCTCTATAATATAAGTTTGGGTAGAGACGCATTGATTTTAATAGAAATATAGTTTACAAAAATTGTGCCAAATGAACTTTTTTTTTAACTATTGGGATAAAAAGACTCACTCAACAAGCTTTTTCCAGCGAGAACCTCACTAGTGTTTGACAAGTTTTCCTTGTCTAGATTGTCCCTACCGAAGCCTTTTCAGGATCTTGACTAAACTTCTAACTTGTTATTGTGATAGAGGTAGGTACTCAAGAAATAAAATCTAGCACGAGATTTTAATTTGCGAAATGTATCTTAAAAAAATGTATTTGTTGCAAAGCAAATAAATTTTGCGAGATATCCTAACATCTGAAAAATATGCAAACCCAGTGCCTACCTACTTTTCAACTACTTTTGTGTGTGCTTATAAGAAAAGTTTAGGAAAAAAACTGGGAATTTGATTTGCAAGATATTAAGAAGTGAGATTATGAAAAACAAGGTTTTTAATTTGCAAGAGATTTCGTCATTAGAGATTTGTAGAAAAATGCGAGATTTCAAGATTTTTCAAGATTTTGGTTTACAAGTTATCGTACCACTCCCGTATAAAAGAAAGACATGTTTCGTGACTATTGACTTCGTTTTATTAGTGCAGTAAATTGTGGATCGATGGGGAACTTCCCAAAATCTTTAAATAATTCCCTGGATACATTTTTTGGTACTTTTTTCTAATTTTCCTGGGGGATACCACTTAGAAAAAACGCACGTTATACCCTCACCTCAAAGGTGGTGTAAAAGAGTATATTTTATATAAACACATAAATCCGTAACTCTGACGATTGAAGCATCTCGAAAACGGTTATTCTTACGGAAAAAAGGTGCTTAATCTTTTTCGTAGGAAATTTATCAAGCTTCAAACTTATCTTAACATTTGTTCTGTAAAAGTTACAGTTTGGGGTGGCCTTTGACCCTCGTAAAATTGTTATCGGTGCTCATATCGGTGGGGACTTTTTATTGTTTTCTTAAAATGGCTTGAATATTGAGGATGCTTTATATACCTTAATCCAGCTTTCCACCATTTATTCCGGAGTTTTGTTTATTTTATGGCTAATATTACTGGACTAGGGATATATTATTGTAGTACCTCGTGGCATGATGGTTAGTGCGTAGGACTGTCATGCCAAAGGTCTGAGTTCGATTCCCAGCCGCTGCCACCTAAAAACAGAAATGTTTTTTTCCGAGGTACTGCCTCTGGCGAGGAACTGACAAATCCTCCAAGAGTATTACTTGTCACGAATAAGTACTTTCTCATTAGCCGTTCGGACTCGGCAAAAAATTGTAGGTCCCCTCCATTCCTGCCAACAACACGCACACAGATATGGCAGGAATGGTTGAGAGTTGTTAGTCATTAGGCCCTGGTTCTCTATGAGCTGTTGCGCCACTAAATTTATTTATTTATGTTAGGGATATATTACACTTTTTACATAACATTACATTTTTTCACTTTAAACTTAAATTAATGTTCTATATTTTTGTATTGATTTGTTTTCTATTAACATTCTTTTAAAAGACCTCATTCGAAAAAGTACGGAAAATAATTCGATTTTTAAAATTATATGTTCTTAGATGTGGTGCAGTCTTATTAACATACTTTTACTCGAAAAAAAGAAAAATTTTCAACAGCATTTTAACGATAAAAAAAATTAAAACTTCAACATGAGTCATAGCGCAGTCTCAAAATTTCCGAGATAATGATGAAAAAATATCTATTTTTTGCTTTTGTTTTTAATTTTCATTTTCCCAAAAATAGCTCACTTTAAATAAAAATTTGCGAAAATATATCTTTTTGTGTCACATTTTTTTTTGAGTAAAACCATAGAGTAGTTTCTGAGATATTCAATTTTGATCTTTGATCATTTTCCGAACTTAAAAATTCTCACTTTTTTTTATTTAAATACATTTTTTATTGTTATATTTTAAGACTATTGAATAGACCAGAAATTGAGGGGTATACATTTATTTTATTGAATTTTTTTTTTTTGGACCATAAGCATTCATAAAACCGAAAATGGTACTAAATTTAACCAGGCGTTTCCGAGAGAATGGTCATACTTGCCTATTTTCAATATTTTTGGTATAACTCGGAAACTAAGAATTTGACAATTTTACACTGACAACTTTTTGTTCAAAATAAAATTTCCTATCAATTTAAAAAAAATTAAAAGAAAATTTAAGCAGGAAAAGTTAACAAAAATCATCCTTAAAACATCAAAGATTTCTAAAATTTTAATAAATTGCGCATAATCGTTTTGAAGCAAAGACAGGGTCAGCGAGACCTTTAGACATATAAGTACTTCTTGAGCATATCTATGCTCTGAGAAAAGTAACGCGCAATCAAGAAAAAAAATTCAAATTTTTGATTTTTTTGCTAACTTTTCCGTTAACTTCGATTTTAAATTTAATTTTGAACAAACATTTTTATGTGTAAAATTGTCAATTTCGGCTTAGTTTCCGAGTACAGAAACGCATGAATGAATTTAGTAGCATTTTCGGTCTTAGGCGTAGATAAATAAATAAATTTGGTGGCGCAATAGCTCGTGAAGAGCCAACTCTCAACCATTCCTGTGTGCGTGTTGTTGGCAGGAATGCAGGGGACCTACAATTGTTTGCCAAGTCAGAAAGGCTAGATGAGAAGCATTTCTTCATGACATGTATAGGTGCTCTTGGAGGATTTATCAGTTCCTGGCAGAAGGCAGTACCTCGGAAAAAAACATTTGTTTTTAGGTGACAGCGGCTGGGAATCGAACATAAAAGTTTAAGTTAAAGTTTGTGCCGTCTCGGGAAACATGCAATATTAATCATAGGAAGCAAATGTATAATTTTTTGATCAATTAAACTGAAATAAATATAACCCCTGAAGAAGTATGGAATTCTTATGTAACGTTGGGAGAATAATAGAGTAAAAAGTTGCTTTAATCGTATTTTTTTATAATTAGCCCAAAAGAGTTAGGCTCAAAAACAGTAACAAAGATAAACGAAAAACTTGGTCAAATATGGCTCCGTGAAATAACTCCCAAAACTGAAAATGAAATAACTGCCGAAGTTGGGGAGTTTTTGCATTTTGTAATAAGTCCCTAACTTTGAAGATATGAAATAAATCCTCAAAAAGTCATGAAATAAGTCCCCAACTTAAAATGACATAAGTCCCCAAAGATTTCTTATGACTTTTTTGATTTCACGTAACAAAGAATTAAATTATTTCTTCATCAATATGGCTAGCTAACAAATACAAAAAAAATCAAAATCACGAATACAGGAAAAAGAAATTCAAAGCAGCTGGGTTAGGGATGCCTGCGATGTGATATGGAATTCCAATGGTACTGGGTAAGGTAGGGGAGGGGGGGCAGCGCAGCCGTCGGGTGGTGGTGGTAGCACCAGGTAGAACGCATCCGCACCACGCGCAGAACTCCGTTCCAGTACCTACCACTGAAATTCACTTGTCACATCGCAGGCACCCTTCATGCAGTTGCTATGAATTTCATTTACCTGTATTCGTGATTTTAGATTAGTCTATTTTTTACTGTATTGATGAAGCATAAATTGAAGAGAAATATAATACATGGAACAGAATAAATTTGGGGATATCATTGCATATTTTGGGGAATTATTTCATCATTTTAAAAAGAAAAACGTCCCCAATTTTGGGGAGTTCTTTCATTTGAAAAAAACTTCCCATTTTCATACAAATTTTAAGGAGTAATTTCATTTTAAATTGGGGGAGTTTTTTCACGTAGCCTTCAAATATATCAACTAATAATTTTGAGGAAAAAGAACCTTAAGTTTTTTATTTAAATTTTGAATATGAAAATAAAAACAATGGTGCTTATATGAGCCCGTTCAAAAGTGGTGAAACCCATTTTTTTTCATTTTTGACATTTTTGTCTCGTACTTTTACATTTACGCATCAAAAGTCATCAAAACTGTTTTAAGTCCTTTGAAAAGTAATTTATTTTATTTGAGATGTAAGGGTGATATCTAAGTCACATATTTAGACTCATCATCCTTAAATCTCCACTAAAATAGTATATAAGTTAGATAAAAGATGAAAAATAAAATATGAAAAAGTGGGTTACACCACTCTTGCACTCACAGCCTCATATAGGAAAAGCTTTGAAAAAAAGCAGCATGGAAAAAATCACAATTTATATATTTCAAAAAGTAGACCCCAAAATTAAACTTCTCAAAAACTTTTCACTAAAACAAGTTGATTAAAAAAAAAAAATAAAAGAAAGCTTAAAAAAAATTACCATTTATATCTTACAATGCACGGTTAATGAGATATTTCATAAAACGTATTTTCAAGATGGCGGCTGATGCTTGCTTGATCCTTGGGTTCAATTTCGAAACAATTTCCAAAAGAAAAATAAGTTCAATAGAAAATTATATTGTGGACCTAATTTTATTGCTATGGCTCTGGGGCTATCTCGATAAATAAAAGTAAATCATTTTCTGCTTGCTGATAGTTTTTTACATTTGACAATCTATTAGCTTTTGTTTGTCTGGCTTTTATTTTAACAAATTGATCAGATAGATAACTTTATTTTAAGCTTAAAACGTATGTAACAATATAATATTTTTACACTTTCTCTTTGATTGACTACATATTTAAGTATTGTAATTGGTTTATATTTTATAAATCTTACCCAATGCACATTGCCTTTGGGTCAAAAGAGCAAGTAACTAAGTATTTATAAGCATAGGACGATCTAGGCACGTTTTTAAATATAATTGTTTTGTATTATAATAAATTATCACTAACAAAAAACTAGTTAAAGCACTTCCGGTAGAAAACAAATATGAAAACTGTTAATTTGCGTATATCCAAAAGCTAGTTTTCTTTCGCCATCAGTAAAACTACTAAAACTTTCTAGGACATAAAAAGTGTAGGCCAAGCATTCGATAAAACAAGTCATGAATCAAGTAAATTGTATGGAGTCTCTTTTTTTAAGATTGCCCGTCGCAATATGCAGCAGTTTCTTGGTTTCCTCTTTACATTCGCACTTATGTACCTTGCAATGCACTTGTTGCATTGCGTATATATTACCATCTGTATCTGTATACTTTCTGGGACATAATCATGATCAACCTGTTTCATAAATTGCCAGTTTACCACCATCCAGAAAAGAGTGTTAGCCCGTTTTGTGAGGTGCACACCAGTGTCCAAAATAAACAAAAAAAAAAAAACTTAATCTCGAAACACCCTACGTAGACTTACTCATATATTTGTATGCTTGTATGTATGTATGTAATGTACATACGGAACTGATGGTTCCAATGAGATGCTTCGGTATCGGTCGGTACTCGGCGGTCTTTAGTTTCACAAGATTTTTGCTAAAACAATGTTGAAATGCTTAAATCGAGGTAACTTGCTTTTTTTTCTGTTTGAGTATAGACCTTCTTTGGGCCTTGTGCTTCTGCATTTCTACAGCATTCCATGCGTCCAAACTTTACACGGAAGATCTTTCGTCGTATATAAATATTTTTGTGTGGAATTTTGACGTGTTGCAGTTGCAGCAGGTATCCTGTTTTTTTGATTTTTCATCCATCCCTCTCTTACACCCTTCTTGTTTGCTTTAGTTGGAACTCTTGTCTTGTCTTTCGACATATTTTTAATGCATAAAATCGTGAAAATAATTCGATTATCTGTCGATTTTAATGGGGGAAACTTGTCGACAACGCCGGACATGTAACAACCACATCAACTACTGTACATCCACTATGGACTACACTCTGTGGCTTCATTCATATGCTTTTGTTTATGATCATTACGTATAAGAATGTTGATTTGGCTTTGAATTTGAATAGAGTAGAGGGTTGGATGAATATAAGAGAAGTGTATTAAGTTTCAGTTTGTCTTCATTTGCTTCAAATCAAATCGTTTGCAATAAAGTTGCAGTTTAATACAAGTGAAGTAGACAAAACCACGCTCTAGGGGCCAGTTAACATATATTCGGTGGGTATTTATTTCAATGGCCATTTTGTTATGAAAAAAAAATATTTTTTTATTTATTCTGATAAAAATGTTATTTTCAAAAAAGAAGTTTTGTCTGTCGAAAGCTTGGAATCCCAAAATTTTGATAATTGTTGTAGAAATTAACCAATTATGAGCGTTTTATCTCTCAACAGCGTTGATCTTATTAACCATTTCTCAACTTCATGTGAAATCAGTGCAAGTCTCTTGAAAAATCAACTTGACGCTCTTGACGCAAAAACTACTAATCGCCTTATACTCTAGCCTCTTATCTAGCTATTCCTATAAATCTGTTAAATCTTTCTATCATAGTTATCACATATATCATTTACCTTATCAACTAAGTTGGATATTCCCAACACCCCCACTTTATCTAGGTAAATAAAATTTTTCACATTCCATACCGGCAATCAAGTGTTATTTTGTTTTGTTTTTATTTACTTATTTTAACGTGTAAGCGGCCTTGACATTGACGTCATGCCACTCAACCATAATACTCACATGTAAGATGTGAGTCAGAAAGTAGCTATACCTACTTAATGCGCATCGGAGTGCATCCCATACAGATTCTCATAGAGAATGCTTAAGTAAATTTCAAATAATTACCTCACCACATCGCCGTATTCGCATATTGTGGAATTATTGCGGAATGCTTTTCAAATAATCAACACAACAACACATCAAAACCACACGAGCAAATGCAAGAGTCGCGCGATTCGACATTGTATTTTTTAATTTAACCGCGAAATAAATTTCTGTACATACAGACATAGCTATGAACATATAATTTTTTTTTAATTTAATAATAACAATAGAAAACATTTGCCATTTTTGTTTTTAAGGTAAGCGATGCATATTATTATTATTATAACACTCTTGTGTCATTTTTAAATATGACTTAATGTTTTCCTTATGGATTTCTAATTACATTTTTATGGAACAATTAAAATTAGATATTTTGAATATGAAGGTGAGAAAGCAAATGCAAAACTCATTATTTCAATAATTAAAAAACAAAACAGATTTAGTGGCCAAGATCGATTTATTGATTACTGAGTAAATTATAAAAAATTTGGCTAAATTGTCATCAGGTATAGCTTGATGTCATACCTAAGTATTCAGCCCAAGTGATCATTATAATTTTGTTTTTGAATACATCGGTGATTGCATCATTCTATATTTAATTTCCATTATCTATGTATGTGCTTATAAATTGGTCAAAATACTTTCAAAATTAATTCTAAATATAATGGTTTAAATAACAATTTATGACTTCGTTTTCAACATATATATATCCGAATACAGTGTCAGCCAAATGAATTTTACCAATTCTAAAGCTTTAATTTCCTTATATCTGAAATTTTCAATTTCATTTTTTGAGACCACGCTTATACTTGTTATTGTGGAAAAGGCACTTGAAGAAAAACAAGTATGCTTGGCTATATTCTTAGATGTTGCTCAAGCTTTTGACAAGGTTTGGCGCTTGAGTACAAACTGCATAGGGATCTTCCCTACTAAATACTGAAATCTTACGTTACGAACCAAGTAATTTTGGTCATACCGTACTCTAGTACGACCAAAATTACTCTGAACTAAAGAAAATTGAAACCAATGTACCACAAGGAAGTAACCTAGGACCAACCCTGTATCTGTTATATACAAGGGGACATCAACGCTATCATGGCCACCTTAGCTGATGATACTGCAATATTGGTGCAAGATAAATCCGTTACGAAGGCAACACAAAAACTGCGAATTGCAGCCGATAAAGTTAGTGATTGGACGCAAAAATGGCGAATCAAACTAAATGAAACAAAATCGACGCATATAAACTTTACAAACAAAAAAATAAACAATTTTCCAATTCTTATAAACAGTGCAGCAGTACCTTACTCCAATACTGCTAAATACCTTGGAATGACTTTGGATGCAAAACTTAAATGGAAAGAGCACATCAAAAAGAAAAGAGACGAACTAAACTTGAAGTACAGAAAAATGTACTGGTTACTAGGAAAGAACTCTGACCTATCTATCCAGAACAAACTAATGTTATATGTATAAGCAAGTATTGAAACCTGTTTGAACATATGACATGTAACTTTGGGGCTATACAAAGAAAACAAATGCTGAGCCCATCCAAAAATTCCAAAACAAGGGCCTACGTGGAATAATAAATACCCCTTGGTATATAAGAAATAGCGATCTACATCGTGACCTTCAAATTGAAATGATTACAGGAGAGGCTAAAAAACACGCTGAATCACACAATCAGCGACTGCAAAGTCATACCAACTCCAAAATGGAGACCATCTTAAATGTACGAGACAATGTTCGAAGATTAAGAAGAACCAAGCCTCATGAGCTGATGGTTATTTCAATGTGGAAATTTTAAAATTAAGAAAGAAAAATCATTTGTAGATCTTTTATACTTTCATAGATTGCGGTCTTGATTCACTGGTGGTTTTATTGCAGTAAGAGTCCCACGCTACTTAAATTTCCATTGGATGAAAAAAAAACTTCGGTTTTATTTGGGTAAATGACCTCCTTTCATTGAAAATTTGCAAATCTTATTTCAATTCATCTAATTTTCATTACATATTTACATTTCAAATTGAAAAACTTCAACCAATTTTTATCTATTCAATATTTGTTGTTGAAAGGCTCACAAAAAGCCACTTGACCACTGACCTTTTCAGTTTTCACTGGACAAAATTTCCTTAAATTCATGTACTATGGCGTATACTTACTTTGTATAACAGATGGGTTGGTCGATTCGAATTTATACGATTTCAAATTTTGTATTGATTATTTTTTTTTAAAACTTGGTG
Source organism: Dasysyrphus albostriatus (assembly GCA_946251815.1). NCBI lineage: Eukaryota > Metazoa > Arthropoda > Insecta > Diptera > Syrphidae > Dasysyrphus > Dasysyrphus albostriatus. Next base: position 35,046,731 of record OX276338.1, on the reverse strand, counting down.
TTACAATATGAATGATAAACACAATTTTATAAAAAGTGGCTGTTTACTGGAACGAAGACAGTATCATGAATAAACTACATGTAGTAGGTATGTGACTCACCGAGAGTTTGTGGAGCATATAACTAATAAGATATATCAACTTCAAGAGAATCAATGCCAATGGTTTTAAATAATCGATATGTTTGGAATTGCTCTAGGATGTCAAGTTTTATAGATACTCGAATCTTAAGATACACAAAACACGCATTTTTGTATGCAAATTTGGGTTTATTTTTTGTCGATGTATTTTTTTTCGAAAAAATGTTTAAAGTCATTCTATAGTATGAACATTTTACTTCATAATTCTTTTTGAATTTTTTAAATACCACCATTCACCTTCGATAAATCGTTGGTCTTCGTCTTAAGCTATACGTAATTCTAAAAATCCAGTCAATTTGTGCTCAAAAGGGCACAAAACGAGTAAATTGTGGGGTAGTTTTGATTTCCCCCTATTTAATGTTTGCGAGGGTGCTGAATCTGAGGTCTGTGACTAAAATTTCGTGACGCAACATGCAAACATTTGCGAAAACTGCTATAAAAATGCAAATTGACTGAATTTTTGTAATTACGTAGTCTAAAACAAAGGCTACGAATTTCTCGAAGAGGAATACAGGTATTTGAAATATTCAAAAGGAATTATGAAGTAAAATGTTGATACTTTAGAATGACTATAAACATTTTTTCGAAAAAAAAAAATACCTCGACAAAAAATATAACCCCAAATTTTCATAAAAAATGTATGTCTAGTATATCTTTACATTCGAATGTCTATAAAACGTGACATGCTAGAGCGATTTCAAGACCAGATTCAATCTCACTGCATCAAAGATCATCAGAAAAGTATATCTTGGTTCATATCATAGACAGAAATTAAAAAATTTGACATAAAGTATTTATTTAGTACTTTTAATGGATTTTCGAAAACAGTAAAAATACGTCAATTTTTAACTAGCGCTTGAGTCCAAATGGATTGTCGCAGAAAAAAACCTTGAACAGAGATTTATTGGAAATTGTGTACACATTCAATGGTACTGTGATGTTATTTTCGAATAACTGGTATTTTTCGAGCATTTAGTGAAAAACTCCCAGAAAATGCACATTTGCATCATTTTTTGTATGTAGCGTTACGAAATTTTATTCGCAAACCTCAGATTCGGATTTAGCAGCCCCGGAAACATAAAAGTGAGGCAAAATCTAAACTACTCCATTATTTGCTCTCTAAGAGCCTTTTTGACTTCTGTTCGATTTTTAAAAACAGTACTATTTATATGATCCTATCTAAAGGCAATCTGCTATTGAACAAAGTTCTAAGGTTTCTCACGTTTAAAAAAAAAAAAACTAATACAAAATATTTAAATACGGGTGTTGTATTAAGATAAAAAGGAACTCACTCGAATCTATTCTAAACTAATCACTTTGGATTTTGTTGAGTAAAGCAAAGTTTACAGTTCAATGAGAAAAAAAAAATCACAATTTTCAAAACAAATTTCCATCTTTTCTTTGTAATTGTATTAAAAATTTTTTTGCATCCATAAATAATTGTTTTCAATTTTATGCTTATATATACAAACATATGTATGTACATAAACATATCTATGTTTTATAAATTAAGGGATTTTTCACATGAATAAATTATAATATTATGCACAAAATAGGTGGAAGTTCTTTTTTAATTTTTTAAAATTTTTTTTGCGCAAGGAACTTTAAATCATCCCTGAGTTCATAAATGTAGTCATATTGCATGCTGCAAAAGATAATTTTAAAGGAAAATGATACTATTTATTTACATTTTTGAGCTTCTTATACATAATCTAGAAATACTGTATAGATTCGAAATATTTTGCTAGAAATTCCATTTATTTATTTATTCCCTTTCATGAATTTGGTAGCGTTGTGGAATTTTTGCATTTATAAAATCAAAGTATGCTTTTATTAGCAAATTAATTTGAAAAGACCATGCAGCAACTTGTTTTAAGTCATTATCCATTTTTATATAAAGGCATCTTCAATATTTTTGTATGGAAATCTCATATTATACTGAATATCATCAAAACTGTATGGAACTACTCGTACTATAGCGTAAGACATAAAGATGGTTGTTTATGAATAAAGAAAACAATAAAGAACCCAAAATTGAGCCTTGAGGAACTCCTGCAATGAAAATAAATTAAATAAATTTGGTGGCGTAACAGCTCGTGGAAAACCAAGGCTTACAACTCTCAACCATTCCTGTGTGCGTGTTGTTGAAAAATGTCGTATGTAAAACTTGTAGGCCATACAATTGTCTACTGAATTGTTTAGAACACTTTTTCTTCTCTGACCGATCTTGAAGAAGATATTAACATTTCATAAAAATGTTAAATGAAACATAAATTGTCATTATTAATTAATTGTGAATACTATCCACATAAATCTTTTAAACAAACACCGATTTTTGTCTAAAAGCTATAATTTAAAAGATATCATTTAGCCTAAAAATTTCATAAAAACCCGTTTTTTGCATTTATTCTTTAATTTTGTTCTTTTTCCTAAAATTTTGTGTATGAAATATTTTTAAATTAAAGAGCAGACTTTCCGGCTGAGCACTTCTCATAGTAATTTCCTCGAAAAACTAGTATTTTCAAAATTTTACTATTTTTAAAGTTAAAATATCTCATAACTGAGAGCTCTTATTTAAAAAAAAGGCATTCAACTTCTTCTAGAGATTAATATTAACTATTTATATTATGTTTGAAAACCACTATTTTGGTAATAAATTTGCATGATTTGCAAACTTTGTTCAGAAGTAAGTCTATTTATTATGAAATGGCAGACCAAAGTGAGCATAAATAAGGTGACAGCTGTCAAAAAGACGAACTCTGAAAAAAGTATTGCCAGATTGAAAACCACACGTCTAAAAACCCACTTTATATAAGCTTTTTAATGGGACTTCATCATTTAAGTGTAAAACGCAAACAAAATTGATTTTTTGGCTTGTGATGAAAGTCCTTAAATAATCGACCCTATTATGAATCAGATTGAATCAGAAAATTATAAGAAATCCCGTGAAAAATCGAATACAACTTGCCATTACTTAATGGGTTTGGTAATATCTTTTTTCGGGATTCGCTAAAGTTCCCGATTAGGATGGAATTCATGACAGGGCTGATTGTTTTGTTCAATAGAATCCACCGCTTCTGAATTACTCATGTTTGAAATGGTGATATCCTTTTCTATAACCCTTTCGGTCAAAGCTTTGACAATTGACCTTGTATGACTTTTGATGAGCAAACAATTTGTAAATGGACTTTCCTGTGAGTGTTTCTTATGCCATTACAAAAAAAGAATGAATTTCAAAGCCATAAATTGGTTTTGTTTTACAGATTGATTAGTTTATAATGACATTTATTGCATTACATATCTTTATTCTTCTGTTTTCACATCAAAATCCACGCTGTTCAACTCGTCTTATTCGAACTGCACACAGGCATATCAAAGTCAACTGTTTAGATTCTAAAAATTGTGTCTATTTAATGTGTATCTTACGATCAGTATATCAACAATGCCAACTATTGTCACGCTAATTGACTTTCATAGAATTATCTCCACCACATATCGGCGGCAAAACAACAATGTGCGTGTATTATTTAATTCCAATTAAATAATTCATAAAACCAATGTGAGTGATTTAATGCCAAGAGATGCGTTCGCCGTAATACAATTATTATTGTATAATAAAACTGTAAAAAATTATATCCCAGTGCTGCAAATCGAATCGCTAGAGTGCCTCAGAAATCAGAATCCAATCAAATCTCAATAAATTTTGCTCTATATTTTTTGTTATATATCTACTTATTTATGTATGTACTTGTACGTGGCAAACTAACTCACAACAATAACCGCAAAAATATTATTATAGCTTCTTCTTAGATAAGAAGAAAAACAAGTAATAGTTATAATATAACTTGTGTGTCTATAAGTATAGTGTGTTCCATTTATAGTCCAACTTATGAACAAAGTATATCTCATCTCATTTCATCTCCCACCCTGTACCTGTAGTTTTTATTTTATTTTATTTTATATTTGCAGATTGGATGGATTTCTTCATCATTTTTGTTTGTTTTTGAAAGTTTAAGTTGCATGAAATTATTCGAAAGGACACACGTGTGAGCCGTGTTTTTCACGTTTTTTTACACTCAGAATTAAATCTGCACTGTAAAACTAACCCTAAGTGTAATTTACAGTAACATAGCTTACAAAATTTTTAACCTGGAAGAATTATAGGTTTGTTTTAAGTTCTGCTATCCAACACGTAAATTCTGGGTCATAAGTCCACAGGACAAAAACCCGCAGTTGTGAGTTCAACTGACGTGATTGGGTACTACATCCATAAGTAACTTTTTTTTACTTGTGGACTTTTGACCCTAAACCAAGGGCGCACGTAGGACTTTAGTTAGGGGGGGGGGGGGAAGCAACCTCTTTCAAAAAATAGTTTTGGTACAGAGAACTTGCTTTAAAATGCTTTCAAAAGAAGATAAATTGCGTAATGTGTGAAATATATTGTGATTAGGGAGGGCAAGTGCTTCTACCTGCCCCCTTTGCGTACGCCCTTGCCATGTGCCAATATTTATGTGTCAGGTACCTAATCAGAACTTAAGTCAGATATTGTAAAGCAGACTCAAGAAATTTACATATCTTTTCTCCAAATTTAGGAATTTAGGTTTTAGGAGGAGTTTGACTTGTTGAACAGTGAACCACTTTTTGATCAGTTTCATGTTCCCATCTAGTGAAATTCACCTTTAATACGAGTATCCCATATGCCCATCACGAACAAATTGTTCAGCTTGAATTCGCGCTTTAGAATCATGGGGCAATGTCGGCGGGGAGCTGTGAAATCCAATTCAATCTGAATCCGCACAGACTGATCGGAGCGGAATAGGTAAAGCATTGCTGCTAGTCGATTTGTTAGCTATGTCTGTTCGGGAACATTTTTTTTTAGCGATTCTTCATGTTGTTTCTTTTTGATTCTTCCCGCAAAGGCCACAACGACGATGAACAAGACGACGACGACTACAACGACGACGACAACGACCATAGCTTGGAAGACGACAGCGACATGATGGAAAATACAGGTCAATAGGGATTTACGGTTATTTCTCCTGGTTTAAAACACACACCTTCCTGTTGGATGATGGCGATGGCAATGGTGATTGTTGGGGTTGTCTGTCTATACGGCTTTGGGTGGAAGCCATTTATGGTCCAGATATGCAAGAATCCAATGTTGATGATGATGATGATGGTAGGTTGTATCTTTGAGAGCAGGCGTACGCGCACATTTTTTTCATTTTTGTTTCAACTTGTTTATGGGGAAGACCTGATTTCTGAAGTCATCGCCGTCAACCATGTACGCGTGATCTCATGTTTAATGCATTTTTGATGTAACCAAAGTTAATGAGTATTTCCTAGAGAGGTAACACGTTTTAGAAGACGATTCTTTTTCTGTCGTTTATGTAGGATCACATTATACATTGTATGTATTTATTTTTCACATAAGCCTGCGAACACAATTTTGAGTTTTTTGACCTCCTCTATTTCAAGTTGACATGAAAACTATCTAGCAAGGTAAGGTAAGGTAGCCAGTAGGTAGCAGTAGTAGAGTAGCGGAGCTTTGAATGAATGATGTAATTATATGCCTTAAATCACCTCGAGGTGTGGTGAGAAATAAATGTGCGATGAAAAATAAGACAGAAAACACTAACTGTTTGCTGGTTATAAAGGTTATAGATGTATGTAGGCTTTAAATACACATAACATATTGAAGGTGTAAATTTGTTTCGTTTAAATTTAACGATCGGATTTTAAAGAAATAATTCAACTTGGGAGTGAGTGCTGGTAGGTAGTCTAATAAATTTTTTTGTTGAAGTATAAAAATGACCAAAACCTAATCGTTAATATAAAAGTTGTTGGGCTTTAAAAAGCATTTTATGGCTAAGAAAAACGTGAACGACACCATAATGCACCTATTTGTTTTTTTGTTTTGTGTTCTTAAGAGCAATAGAAACAAGTTAATTTAAAAGTTTGTATTTTTGTCACAGAAAAGAATTAAAGTCCATTAACATTTACTACGATTTTATTACTTTAGGGACAGATTAAATATGTACCTGTTGTTTGAGAAAAAAGGAAAAAAATTTAATGCTGTTGGCTTGATATTTGTTTTTTATTATTAAGTTCTTGAACATTTGTATAATCTTTGAAACTGGCAACTGGAAAACTATAGCATTGGAGAATATAATCTGGGCTCATTCAAAAGAGCTATGTTTGAAGATTTTTGGAAATCTTTTATCACTATCTTAAAGACTACTGAAAGAACTTAAAATTTTGTTGAAGTGTAATTATTTAGTTTTGAACGGATTTCTTGTAGTGAAATTTCTTTTTGTTTACAGTAAAAATCGTAAGAAGTTCGTAAATTACGAATTGACTATTTGAATTTGTGTAGTAAATGTTTTCTATATTTTTAAGAAATATGTTGGTCTAAAACTCTGAAATTTCGATAAATGATAAAATTTATTGATCTGTGTCAATATTCTGAAACCTTTCAATTCACAAAATTGGTGAAAATACTTTGAAAAATGGAGTAAAACTCACGTATTTTTTCATAATTTTTGGCTTTTCTCGGCTCATTTTATCTATACAAGAGTTACAGGACATATGCAGACACTTTAAATAATTAGAGAGTCCTAAGTTACCGTTTAACGGAGAAAACGACACTAATTGAGCGCTTACATTTATGTTACGTACAGACAAGGACAAGGCCCTTGTTAAATTAACAAGGTGCACTATATCATATAAAGTAACAGATATTTAAATCGGATTTAAGGATTTTAGTTGATTTAAAAGATTACCTGTTGTTTCAACACTAAATTCTTGTTAATAAAAGATTTTGATAAGAACACTGTGTTTATTTAAACCAAGATCGTGTGCAAATTTATTCAATCGACATAGCTCCACAGGTATTATTTAGAAGACACTGTAATTCTTAGATCGAAATTTATTTTAAAACTATGAGACATTGATTTTTGGATTTAATGATTGCCATATAGTAGGTATATGTGGTTACTAAATGGCAAGTTCATAAAGAGGTTTATCAGACTTTTTGTAATTACGATGATAAGGAAAACGAAAAAACTGTGTCTTACAATTCTGTCTGTCTGATCGACGGCAGCCTTAATGGCTGGATCGATTTTCTTAAAACTAGGTACATGGTGGCTTATGGTTATTCTGCTCACACTTTTCAAAAACGGTTCTACAACTTTTCTTAAAAGAAAAATCAATAAATTTCATTTAGCAAAGGCTACCTTTCGATGGGAAACTTTTTTTCAAAAAATAAATACAAATGGTACCTTCCAAAAAACCATATTTACTTGCGATTCGTGCTAAAAAAATATGAGGTAACAATCAAACATGCCATAACGATGAAAAGTGGGTGAAAAAAATCTTTTTGCCTGTCTGAACCTTAACCTACAGCCTAAATCTCTGAAGCTATTTTCTTCAAATTTTGAAACTTTTTTTGTTACTTTCCAGAAGGGAAATTGAAATTACAAATGTTTTTCGCTTCAAAAATAACGATCTAATGCCATACAACTGTTAAGGAAGAACTTATTATTTTATTTTATTAAAACATCAATGGATTATTAGAAGTATAATGTAGCCACTTTTTGGTAAAAAAAATCTACCAAAAACGTAATTAAAAAAAAAATGTTGGAATGTTAAAATTTTAAATTTTTTTTTGGAAATTCAGTATTTAGAAAACGTATGAATGAATTTTTTTGAAACTTAATTGTTAAATGTATATTAATAAATACTTAGAATTGGCATACCAAAATTATTTAAAAAAATAATGTTACTAAATTTTAATAAATATATAAACAAATATTTTTTTAGAAAACTGCCCCAACGATGTTATTTTTTTTGCATATACTTCTTGTTTTTCAAGTAATCAAATGGCATACTTTTTTTGCCCTAGCCCCCGCTTTCACAGTGGGAGTTTGAACTCCGCTTTTGGTTTAAACTTAAGTTTAGCAAAACAATTGAACTCAGTTCAAGGTTTAAACGAGACTGTGTGTGTAGTCGTTTATACAGTTAAAAAAACGATTTAGTTTTTGAAAACGAAAAAACGATTTAGTTTTTTTTTTTTACATTTTTTTTTCAATAAATACTTTCATATTTAAAAGTTCTTATCTCCAAGCAACTTGAACATAAGGCAAGTTAAGGTGATTTAGTCGTGCATTTTATTTTATTTTCAATTTTCTGATTTCAGTATTTTTTTTTAATATAACGGGTGATTTTTTAGCTGGTTTGGTTTTGGCAACACTGGTTTTGACAGCTGACGTGTGTTTAGTACCTTGTGTCACTGTCAAACAGCTTCAGTTTGGTTTGCAATTTAACCATGGATCGTCTTACAAATGAACAACGCTTGCAAATTATTGAATTTTACTATCAAAATTCGTGCTCGGTTCGAAATGTTCATCGCGCGCTGCTTGTGTTCAGCGATGAGGCTCATTTTTGGTTGAATGGGTACGTAAATAAGCATAATTGCCGCATTTGGAGTGAAGATCAGCCAGAAGCATTGCAACAGCTACCAATGCATCCCGAAAAAGCCACTGTTTGGTGCGGTTTATGGGCCGGCGGCATTATTGGGCCATATTTCTTCAAAGATGATGCGAATCGCAGCGTTACTGTCAATGGTGAACGCTACCGAGCGATGATAACAAACTTTTTTTTGCCCGAAATGGAAGTTCTTGACTTGCATGATATGTGGTTTCAACAAGACGGTGCCACATGCCACACAGCACGCGAAACAATGGTGCAATTGCGAGGCGAGTTTGGTGAACAGTTAATTTCACGTTTCGGGCCGGTCAATTGGCCGCCTAGATCGTGCGATTTGACACCATTAGATTATTTTTTGTGGGGGTATGTCAAGGCTAATGTCTATAGGGACAAGCCCGCTTCGATTGACGCACTGGAAGCCAACATCCGTGCATTCATTCGTGAGATACCGGCCGATATGTGTGAAAGAGTATGCCAAAATTGGACTCAGCGGATGGGCTACCTGAGACGCAGCCGCGGTCAACATTTGCATGAAATTATCTTTAAACATTAAATTGCAAGGTTCAAACTATCGATTCAAATAAATATTTCATTCATTTTTTCGAATTTTTTGTGTTTTTTTTTTTTAAAGTTCTAAACTTCTTAAAAAATCACCCGTTAGAAGCTTCTAAGCATTAAAAATAGCTTTCCGTACCAAAATATTCAAAGGTGTATTTTTTGGATTTTTAAAAATACACCATAACACATAAACAATTTTTTTGAAAATCAAATATTTTAAAAACTACACGCTCGATTTTTATAAAATATGGAATTTAAGTATTTCTTACACTCTACAAAGAGAACAAAATTTACTGTTATACAAAATAACAGCACCTTCCATACAAATGTACAAAACCATTAAGGAAAAAATTTTGTATGCTTAAATAAGTGCAATATACTACTTAAAATTATAAAATTTACAAATAGCAACTATTAATAGAACCTCTCATAGAGCGTTTTTGTAAATTTTGATTTTCTTACTATGGGTTGAACAGATTGGGAATAATTTTTTTATATACAAATTTCAACCAAGATTAAAAAAATATTGCTTACCAAAATAATTAGAAAATTTTTTTGAATTTTTAAAAAAGTTTCAATTTTTTTTTGGAAAATTCGTTATCTCAAAAACAGGTTGATAATTTTTTTAAAATTTTATTTTTATATTCAAATAAATGAATACAAACGATTTGCATACCAAAAATTTTCTTTAACATGTTTTAAGAATTTGATATACAAAAAATGATTTTTTAAGAAAACCGCTACAATGATTCTAAATATGTAGATATTTTTTTCATACAATCATATTACATCAAGAACTATGATGGCATTCTTTTTTTCATTTAAAACTCTCAAAGAAGTTATTTAACTAGTTTGAATATTGTATTTCATGCTTTTAAACATTTTTCTCTCATAATTTCCATGTCATGACATTTTAATGTTCTTAAAAACTCTGCGTGTTGCACATAAAAAAAAGCAAGTACGTGTGACCCAGTCGTGCATTTTATTTATATACAAATTGTAAATTATTTTTTCAGCATCTTATACAAAATATCTGAATTACATTAAAATTTTTTGAGAACACACGAGAATTTAGCAGAAAGTCGCTGATAAGCTGTGTTTTATGAAACGATATGTTTGTCTTCAAAAAATCATAGCTTCGATTCTGTTTCGATTTCAAGATAAAAGTCAATAACGAAAGCTTAAATATTAGCCTACATTTTTAACTAATAATTGAAAATGGTTACAATTTGTATACTAAAAATTTGATTGAGTAACCCATCAATTCGATTCCTTGTGTTCTAAATTCCAAGGGTCATAAGAAGTTTTCAAATTAAATAAAACAGAAAGCTACACACTAATTGCCGTATAGTCCAAAAACATCAAAAAGTGTTGTTTTGAGGCTTTTAGGCTCGTGAATACAAGGAACAATTGCGTCTTAGTTATTGAATATTTTTTTGGGCAGAAGCATGTCCAAAACAAAAAAAATAGGCTTTCGGGGCAATTTCATAAGAAATGTTAAAGCTTAAATGCCTACTACCGTCCTAAGAAAAAAGAGCGTAAAAAAAATCCAAAATTTAGTAATACGAGGGCGGGTCAATAAGTTCGTGACTTTTGGAATAAAACAGATTTTTTGATAAAAAAATAATTTTATTTTTCAACGTAGTCTCCCTTGAGCTCTATACACTTTGTCCAACGCTTCTCCAATTTTTTTATCCCTTCCCAAAAAAAAATGATTTGTCGAGGTCCTCAAAATAGGCCTTTGTTTGCGAGATGACTTCATCATTGGAGTCAAATCTTTTTCCACCAAGCCATTTCTTCAGGTTTGGGAACAAGAAGTAGTCGCTCGGAGCCAAATCTGGAGAATAGGGTGGATGAGGGAGCAATTCATAGCCCAATTCATGGATTTTTGCCATGGCAACTGCACATGTGTGCACCCTTGCATTGTCTTGGTGGAAAAGAACTTTTTTCTTGGCCAAATGAGGTCGGTTTTTTTTCAAATCATCATTGAATCGGTCCAATAAGTTGGCATAATATTCCCCATTGATTGTTCTTCCCTTTTGAAGGTAGTCAATGTGGATTATCCCGTGTGCATCCCAAAAAACAGTCGCCATAACTTTATTGGCTGACAAACCCACCTTGGCCTTCTTTGGACCCGATTCACCTTTAGAAACCCACTGTTTTGACTGTTGTTTGGTCTCTGGTGTGTTGTGATGGATCCATGTTTCGTCCACGGTTACAAAACGGCGCAAAAACTCCTCCATATTGCGATTAAACAACGCCAAACCTTCCTGTGAAGCTGTTACACGATTGCGTTTGTGGTTGACTGTGAGCAAACGCGGCACCCATCTTGCGGAAAGCTTTCTCATGCCCAAGTGATCAATCAAAATTGAAACCACTGAGCCATGCGAGATCCCTACGGCTTCCACAATCTCTCGCACTTTCAATCTTCGGTCGGCCAACACCATATCGTGAATTTTTTCGATTGTTTCGGGTGTAGAGACCTCAACTGGGCGTCCAGGACGTTCGGCATCTTCAGTGCTTGTACGGCCACAACGAAATTCAGTAAACCACTTTTTTACCATTGAAATCGATGGTGCAGAGTCCCCATAGTATTTATCAAGCCTAGCCTTGGTCTCGGTAATGGCTTTTTTTCGCAAGAAATAATGCTTAATAAGCACACGAAATTCACTTTTCTCCATTTTCTCCTCAAATTAGTGAGTAGTCTAATAAAAATAGCTGTCAAACACAAACTAACTGACGCAGCAAGTTTAAATTTTGACAGGAGTCAACTGACAGATGCCTGTTGACAGGAGCAGTGTTGCTGTTTCAGTAAAGAGGTCAGAAATTCACGGACTTATTGACCCGCCCTCGTATATCCGACTACAAATGACTAAAAATCACATACACGAATTTTATCGCAAATTTCAAGCAAGTTGCCTGTGGGTATTTATTAAGCTTAAAATTAGCAAGTTAATTTTTCTAAGTTATCACCAAAATTACTATATTTTTTTTTTGCATAGTAAAATTACTATTTTACTTTTTTTTAAATAAAAAAATTAACCAAAATCATTAAAATTTATCTTGAAACTACTTAAATATTTATATATATAAATATTTCATATGCCAGCATAGCATATCCCTGTCAGTTGTGAATTAAAAAAAAGGCACTTTAAATATATTTTATTAAAGCCTTGAAGCTCTCCCTTATTTTGTATAAGCATGTCTCAAGAGTATTTGCTCGAAAAAAAGTTATGTGCAGTTTATTGAATAATTTTAAAATTTTTGATTTTTCGATATTTTTTGTTGGTTATGTTAATTACTTTTTTCCTGCTGAAATTTTTTTTATAAAATTGATTATACCAACCATTTCAAAAGAAAACTTTTACATAAAAATCAAAATCAAGGATTTTAAGAATTGCAAACATTACAATATTTGATGCGGTTTTTTTATTATAGTAATTACACAAAATTTGTTAATTTACTTTAGTCTCCAATATCTCGAGAACGAATGATGCTTCGGGTTAATTTTAATCAACGGATATTGATGTAATAATGAATTATCAAAAATATTAAAACATATCAATCTACAGTTTTTTTTTAATACAAAAAACTGTTGAAAATTGTCAATGATATTGGCTTTGAGTAATTCTATACCCTAGTTTATAATAATTGATTAAATTTGTAAAAATATTCTGTTTTTTTAAGTGAAAAAAAAAAATTTTAAATTTAAAATTTTTAAAATTTTAAGTGAAAGAAATTTTACCAAAAATTTTCGATTTTTTTTTTTATTTCAAATACATTAGAAATAAACAATCATATTGTCAACTTGTCGATTTGTTTTGTCTCAAATATCCTGAGAATATACAATGGTATTGTCATCTGGATCATTCCTAACCTGAAAACGTTATCGAGGATCTTGAATTGGCGATTTTTTAATAATAAAATAACAAAGGCCCTCTAGCTTTCGAGGGCACCAGTAGAAAGCTAACAGTGTGGGTCGCACCAAGCCTATTATTACATTATTTTACTTAAAAATAAATGAAAACAAATATTCCTTTATTGATTGGCATATCAGACTCACTCGTAGAAGAAAGATCTTAATTTTATATTTTTTTAATTTTTGTTTCAATAAAAATAAGAAAATGAATCAGTTATAGATGACACTAAGGCTTTCATAGCCGCATATAATTTCAAAAATTAGTGAGAGTAGACTTTTTATCAAAATGATTTCAGAGTCTCTGGAAAGTACAAATATTCTACTCGCGCTACATCGAAGAAACTACTCCGAAATAAAATCGCGGCTCCTTACTGGTAAAAAGACAATAAATACATATGTAACTTAACGAAGATAAACGCTTTAAAGAAAAAGTCTCATTTTTAAGTTAACGACCGTATCATCATCATATAAACAATTTATATCCAGACAAAAGAATCAAAAACAAACCATAAAAAAAAAATAAATAAACGAGAACGACAATTTCCTTCAGTGGTCACTTATTCCACTTAGTCTGAGAGAAAAGAATTTGCTCCTCTTCAGACCTATTTTATTTATATATATATACATTCATAAATCGCTTCACTATACAATCATTATTAGGGTATTCCACTTTGCTCAACAAAATTATATTTTGCTGGTTTTCCAAAGAAAAAAAAAAATATAAATAATAATTGAGTGCAATCATGATTTGTTTTAAGTAGTGGGCGATGTGATACACACCCACACTCTAACCATTTGAATTCTGGAGCAAAATTTCTCGTTTTTGTATCAAAATTCAAAGACAAAATGATATGCAATCATCTGGTTGCAGCGCTTATAAACCGAACCGACGACCTAGAAAAGATCTCATTCTATCTGAAAACGTTGAAAGTAAAAATTAAAAAATTCCAATTCGAGGTTTTTATTTTCATAAAATACCTACATAGATACAAAAACTATAAACAAGAACCTACACAAGTGACCTTCTTTAATGATCACTTGTCCCCTATTCTGGGTAAAAATATAAACAAAACAATAACAATAACCGACTGGTATATGACAATATCAAACCGACCTGTGCTGTGTGCATATCTCTATACCTTCCTAACTAACAGGTAAACCTTCTATTTTTATGGATTCAAGCATCCACCGAACTCATGCATTTTTACTTAAACTGGTTCTTCTTCGTCTCACAAGCTGGTGTGGTGGCGGTAGAGTAGGTATATCTATCTTATTGGAACCACAACAGAAAAGATTGTATCTTAAAGATGCACGACGAATATGTTTCTCCCACGAAGAAGTCCAAAGAGAAGACTAGAAGAACCAGGAAGAAAAGTCCAAAACAGATTTTATTTTAAGTCCGGAATTATTGTTGCTTTATGGAGATATGGTGATGGTGACGTGTTGCTATTGCTGGAGCTCTGAATCCGGATTTGAAGGTACAGGTGTTCTTTAAAAGATGCAGGCAGAGGAAGATAGTGTGTGTACATGGAAAGAGTTTTCATCGATTTAGGTCAGGGGATCATTAGAGACTGTCGTCGTGATGGTCGTATCGAAGATGAGTTTTTCGTTTAAATATGATTTGTCGAAGTCATCATTGGATAATGGCCTTCTTCAAGTCTAAGAAAAATTTTTATAGGAAAATCGAATCTTTTTTAGCTTTCTATTTTTCTTTTCTATGAATATTCAACAAAATGTACGTCAAGAAACACATTTTTATAAAAAAGCCAATAACTGTGTAGTGTTCAACTGTTAAAATATCGATTCCTCTTAGAAGTGACATTAAGTGTGATTAATTATCATGGTCGAAGCTTAAGAGTTTTATAGTTAGTCTACTAACCCACATTGCAATTCCAATAAAACGATTTGTATAAAAACATTTATTGGAGGTCATCGGTTCAGGCTTTCGTTAAACAATTCAAGGTAGAAATAAAAAAAAAAACGAAACCAAAGTAGTTCAATTTTCTTTATTGGGGACTTTGGAAATACATTTATGTTTATTTTTGTTTAATGCTGTCGATGCATTTTAACTGGTTTTGTATTTTTGTTTTTATTTTGTGTATAAAGCTATACATACCCTAATGTCAAAACAAAATGGAACAACATTGTTTACAGTGTAGGCTTATGGTATTTTTAAAAGTTTTATTTTAAGGAATGCATTGTTTTTTTGCAAACCTTAAAAACAGGGTCTGCTCAATGAAATTTTACCCGACACCCTAAACTGCACTATTGGATCACACAAAATTGCGGGTTGATATTGATAATTTATTTGTGGCGGCCATGTTGTATTGGTGGTTCACATTGGGTACCAAAGTAGAAAAAACCTCATACACAAAAGTGTTTATTTTGGTATTGTGATTTATTTTTCGTTCATAATTTTTCGTTAAAAATCCGACTGTTATATTAATTTAAAAAAAAAATGCGCTTTTAGCCGAGAAAAGGGGTTAAACCGAACCTTAAAAATTTTGAGCTCTAAAAGCTAAAACTGATGTTTTAGATAATTCCCTCCCTAAATTTTGTCTTATATGTTAAGTTAATATACGCTTTAAGGTATCTGATAAGAATATAATTTAATACTCGTATTAATTGAAAAAAAAAACACTTTTGCCGTCATCTGGGAACGAACCAGGAACCTTGGGATTCAGAGGCTGATGCACTACACACCGCCACTTTTGAACTACATAACAAAATCGAGCCAAAATTTGGACTTTGGGTGTATAAACTTTAGACTTGAGAAGCCATACAAAAAAGATTTATTTTCATAGGATTTGACTCAGTTCTCGGATCTTTTCTCGTAGTAGGGAAGATCCTATAAAAATTTCATCCTCAAATTCCATTGGAATAAGTGAATAATAAGATTCAATTTAAGAACCTAGATAGTATTATATTTAGTTTTGATTTAATATATATTCAGTTCAATTTAAACGTCATTTTTTCCACAAAATCCTTAAAGGAATCAGAAAGTTCTATTTTTTCCTTCAAAAATAATTTTGAATAATTCCAACACATTTAGATTTGGAAGATTGAGACTGGTCTCATGGTAGTTTCTGGACAAGAGAAATGAGGAATTAACAAAATATAAACGACAGGGGGTCGATTCCCTAAGTGTGAAAACGTGAATTGAAAAAAAGTTATCATTTCAGTTTTCACAGAGTTTTATCATTTTATCACTTCACAAACACACGCAAGGCTATTCCCGAACTCGTTATGAAAAACAGCTGCCAAAGAGAGTACTTAAAAGAACTAAAATGAGAAATGCATCTCATTTCTCTCAATCTCTCATAGTAAAAGATGGTTGTTTTGTTGAATGTTGGTTGTGTCATGGAGAGACCAAGATGGCGTCTTGGGTGTATCTTATGAGCATAAATCGTTGTTTCTCTTTATCATTTATCTCTTCACAGGTGTTTACAGAGTGAATTGATTGTGATAAAAGAATTATCATATGAAAATATTTTGGCATTTGTTTTCATTTTTTTACACTTCGGGAATCGCATTTGACGTTAAAGTATAATCAGATTTATCACTTCACAGTTTTGCAGATAGAGAATCTACCCCCCGGCTCATGAGACTCATTCGTTGTTGTTTCAATGTGCGAATCATTGATTTTGTTGTTCTTGATTTGAATTTGTTATTTTAAAACGCCTCAAATTTTCGAATGCAGATACTATGAGACTCACGAATCCGGACTCAATTTACCCAATCTAAACAGGCTCCAATACACTTTTTCTTCTAAAATCCAAAACTTCCCTGGTTTTATATGGATAGAAAATGCATACAAAATGATTCCTTTTGGATTTTTTTCAGAATCATAGGTTTGGCACCACTGTGTAGCGTCTGTCAAACTCCCTATTAATTCTTCACTCTCTGTGTTTTTTTAACGATAGTTTTTGTTTGCTGATGCCTTATCACCATGGCAACTTGTTACACGATTGAGCTACGTATGCAAATGATGAAACTTTATTATAAAAATGGATGTTCTCTTGGGGCAATGATGCGCACCCATTTTACGGGTTACTTGGTCATCTTTTCCAGTCTTTTATTCAACTGTTGGTTGGCTGAATTCATGTTGACCAGTGCAATGAACAATCAGACAATACCCATGCATCGCAAACAAATAAAGGATCTATCGAAAATTGTGCACGAGAACCCGAGGCAATCAATTCCCCATCAATTGAGACAACTTAGACTTTAGAGAACGATGATTAACAGTTATTTTTGGCCCAAGTTTCTAAAGACAGCACTAGGTGTCACACAGCTGATGCGACAATACGAAAAAAGTGGGTCTCTCAATTTTGTATGTTTGTCTATTTGGGTAGAGCCTAAGCGGATGGGTCGTTTTAAAAAGCGTTTATAAATGAATTTGTTTGTATTCAAAATCTTTCAAAATAAAATGCATGACTGGATCAAACGTAGGTACTTGCTCTTATAATCAAGCTGCGTGGAACTTCAGAACTTTTGAAATATGCAAGTAATTAGAGAAAAAACAAACAACAGAATTTAAATCGTGTTACTTAGTGTAAGAATCGAAACTAGAATCACTCACACACAATAGGTGTGAAACATCGTTTTAGGTAACAAACAATCCGCAATTTATTTGTCCTTTTTCTTGAGACATATTATGTCTCTCACGCATAATAGCTTTTGCCTTGAACATTTGAAAATATTATGATACCTGTAGCAGTGGCGTAACTAGAATTTTGTTCTGGTTTTTTAGCAACCAAACTGGGGTCTTGAATCATAGAAAGAAAACTATACTCAAAAACACTAAGCCCTGGTTCACACGGCAATACACCACATGATTTTTCGCAGCATAAATCTGTGCGAATATTCAGTGGCGTATACATTCTAAATAGAATTTTTCAAACTACGTTTGTAAGTTTGACGTTTGGATTTATACTGCAAGAAAACATGCGGTACATTCCCGTGTGAACCAGGGCTAAGGGTATTAATGCAACGGATATAAGTTTAATTTTTTTTTTAAATTTGCATGAACGACCTTAAATGTATTTTTGGCTCTATTTACACTAGTCATGGAAATTAAAGGAACAATATTTTTTTCAAATATTTTTTTTACTGAACCGTTATTGCGTTATTGTAAGAACTGACACCAAACAATTTTCTTGTGTGTTTTTTTTGAAGATCCCATTTTCAAAGATAGGTTTTTTTTGAGTTTATCAAATCAAAACATGAAAAGTAGTTTTTTAGTACTTTTTTTTAAACTAACGGTGAATATAAAAAAAAAATAATTTCTACAAAAAAAAATCATGAAAAAACTTACTCGAAATTTCAAACTGTCCTTGAATTTTTTATGACGTAAATTTTTGCTAAGATATTGGTAATAAAGCCAAACGTATTTTTATTAGCGATATTTGTAGGTACTATAAGGCAAGTTTTGGATTCGTGCAAAAAAAAAGTGAGATAACAATCAAACATGACACTACCATGATAGAGAACACCAAAAAGTGGGTGGCACGATTCTATCTGTCTGTCTACAGCCTAAACGGCCCGATCGAATCTCTTCAAACGAAAAAAAATAACGGTACCAGCCATACAATTTTTTTTAAGCAATTTTTCATAATCGCATTTTTCTCAAAAACAGCTTGACAACTTTTCTTAAAAAAATTCAATAAATTTTTAAATTAAAAGTTAATAAAAGCTACCTTTGGGTGGAAAACCATTTTTCGAAAATGGTTTTTAATGGTACCTCCCCAAAGAACCATTTTTTAACTTTTTATTTTCTTCGAAACGGTATGATTGATTTCAATAATTTTTCATATACAGAGGTTTCCAATAATTATAAATATTTTTGTTTACTTAAATTTAAAAAAAAAAATACTTTTTGGATTTTTAAAAAATTTTTCAATTTTTTTTTTTTGAAAATCAAATATTTCGAAAACGGTATGATTGATTTTCTTGAAATTCGATATTTAAAAGTTTTTAGTACTTTTTAAATTATTTTAAGAAAAACACACATAGCTGGGTATGAAAAAATAAATAAATTTTTGATCAAACTTTTTCCATATATTAAAACGAATACGATCTACTACAAAAAATTATAAAATTTTGCACTAACCAAATATTAAAAGTACCTGTCATAGAGCGTGTTTTTTTTTTTTTGAATTTTCTTATTATCGGCTGCCGGGACTTAGACAATTTTTTTGATATACAAATTTCAGCTAAGACTAAACAATTTTGTTTATGTATTTTTAAAAAAGTTTCATTTTTTTTTGCAAAATTCGATACTTCAAAAACGGGTCGACAATTTTTTTTTAAAGTTTATTTTTATATGTACATCAATTGATATTTAAGATTTGCATACCAAAAGTTTTCTTTTAAAATGTTTTAGGAATTTTATATATAAAAAAATATTTTTTAAGAAAACCGCTGCAACGATTTAAATTTTTTCTGTCCATACAATCATATTCAGTAAAGAATTAAGTTGTTTTTTTTTTCGTTTTTAATCTCGAACTCCCAACGAAGTCTTTTAAGTTAATTTAAATATCGTATTTCATGCTTTTGAAAATTTTTCTCTCATAATTTCCATGGCTTACATATAGATTTCTTAAATTCTCAGCATCTTGAACATAAGAGCAAGTACGTGTGAATTAGTCGTGCATTTTTTTTTTTTAAATTCTTGCAAATACCTGAGAACTCCGTCGCTTAGCTCATACTAAACATTAGTCATTATTCTGCCTTGTTATTCATATAAGACATTAAGTTCTTTTTAAAACCGGCTTTCAAGAAAATAACAAAAAGCTTGTGGAATATAAAACACTTGTTGTCCGATACATATCTATACCAGCTTTCTTACACTATTTAAAATATGTGTCCTGTAATTAAAGTCAAATAAAATTTTCAAAGTTGGCCATAGCATATGCTTAAGTATTGGGTGCAATCGTACTTCTGCCAATCACAAGCAAAGTATGACGTTTTCTTTTGATCAAAACAAGAGTATATACAATTATTAAAAAAGGAAAAATACTTTTAAGCTTAACCCCCCTTTTAACATCATATTTTATTCACCCCCACTTTGAATTAAACTGGTCCAAAAGCAATGAGCACAAGTATAGTTAATAAACATACCTAACCTAACCACAACAAAAAAAAAGAAAAAAACACCACCATCAGCAACGGTAACAGGTTTTATTTGTGTTCATATAGCATGCATTTTATTTTGCACACCAAGCTCAAAATGCTGATGACAGATCGACAAGGTAAAACTTGTTAGCCTTTAAGCCAAAACACTGTTAACAGACACTCGACGAAGAAAACAAACTGAATCTGAATTTCTGAATAGGTAGTGAATTTATAAGTGTATATTCTGGTTTACTGCATTTTTTATTTTGTTACAATGAAGTTTAACTGCTTTGCTTGAATAACGCCCTGTCAGACTTTTAGTATAGTTGGTCTATTGGTAGTAATTAATATGATTTAATTGAAATACCAACGACGTTTAACTAAATTCCCGTTAAGTTACTCGTAGTATTACCACTTCAAAATTTTTAGAATCCAATAACATTACTTAGTGACAAAATTTTATTTTTTTTTTCTCTAGCATGAATCAAAATATACTTTTTTGATAGTTTTAGAATTCGAAGCTGGGCTCAGAAAATTTGAAAATATTCTTTTTGAGGCAAATTTGAAGTCTTAAATTTATTATTGCTCGAAGTAATTTTTTTTCGAATAAATTTTTATCGGCAGTCAGAAGTATTAACATTAGTACCTTTGAATCTGTCAAATACCTTCATTCATCTTGGAGAAATCACTAATAAGCTATCAGCCTTCACACCAAAATACATTAATCCACAATATGCTAAGCTTATAAATTTCAATTGAAGACTTCGAAGAGAGTAATACTTTTATTGATAAAAATTCAAATACATTTATAAAATAAGTTTCATTCTTTTGGATCTAGTTTCAAGTTCTGTGAAAAAAGAAGATATTGTGGTATAACAACTTTCTTTAAAAAAAAAATGTTTTTCTAGGCATTAGAAATACTTTTGGATGGGTTATCTCAAACACCAGACAGATTCGAATTCAGCGTAACAAAAACAACTAGAAAAGAATATTTTGAATCATGTAGCACTAGCACAAACAAACTAAGTTTTAATCTTAGTTTTTTCTGCTACATGATTAGTAAAACTAAAGTAAAAGATAGTCTGGCTAGCTTAAATTATTCATGTAAGAAAAACCTTGTCATAGAGTGTAATTGAATAAACTGTCGTAAATTGGTCGCGCTTGTTTAAAAAAAAAAAATAAGCCCTGGTAATGTTATCTTGACAGCCAAGTAACCACTACCACCCCTCAAAATAGGATAAAATGAATTAAAAAAAAAAAAGGAGTATGTGAGAATTCATCGTAAAAATATCGTGAAAGAAAAAATTGTTGCATTTCTTTTTAAAAAAAAACAACCCCTGGTAACGTTAACTTGACAGTAAAGTTAGCCCTCCATGCATGGAAATAGGGTAAGATTGATTCAAAATTATTTCAATGTTGTTTAAAAAATTATCGCTTTTTTCGCTGAAATAGGGGGCATTTTAAAATTTTTTTACGTTTTTAAAAAAACTTATCAAATTCAAAACAATAGAATTGTTTCAATAAATCCAGCACTATCATATGAAAACTTTTTATTCTATGTGTTTTCTGGTATGGAATTTGTTTTTTTTTTTTTATTTTCTCTTTTAGTGCAGGCTTATTATCATATTTTTACTCGAACAAAATTATTTCACAATTAAAAATGGTGAAGGGCATTCTAGGAAATGTAAAATAAATCTATTTCCCAGGAGCGGAGTTGGAAAAAGTTTTCGGAATTTTATTTTTTTTATTCATATAAAACTGTATGTCCTCAAACCAATGTTTCTAGCAATATCTTTGCGGCATCGGCAAAAATTTAGAATATATAAAAAAAAATTCATTTATTAAATTTTTTTCCGTAAAAGTCAATGGTGTAGTTATTTGTTATATTTTCCAAAAATTTGAACATCAACAATTATTATAAGAAAGTTACTTGTTGTTAAATTGATTTCTTGCGTTTTGGCATTTTTGGTGGTGGTTACTTATGTTTCAAATGAAATTAGATGCAAAAAAAAAAACAAATAAGTCTTAAATAAACTCTGCACAATGATTTTCTTAAGTACATTTTTCATTTAAAAAAATATTTTTTACGAACAAAATTGAATATCTCAAAAACTACTCCCTGGCTCTACTTGAAAAAAATTATTAAAAACAGTTATTAAAAACAGAACAAAACAAAGTTTGAATTAAATTGAACTATTTTTAGGGAATTGAAAATTAAGAAAAAACAAACAAAAAAAGACGATTTTTTCACAAATATCTCTGAAATTTTGAGGTTATGTTAAAAAATGATTTTTGTAAAGGTCGTAGATTTTAGCTGGCTCTACAACTTTTCTATGGAACACTTTTCGTTTTGATGTAAGCCTTAGTCGGAAAACGCAGGAATAGAATACAATTTGCCCCAAAAACTACTAACAACTCCGTTTCTGGGAAATAGATTTATTTTACATTCACCATTTTCGATCATCAAACTGGGTGTCAACTTTTTTTTTTATAAATGTGTAATAAGCCTGCACTATTTAATTTATCGGCTGAAAAGATTTAAATCATTAAAAAAAAGTAATTTTTTGGATGTTTCAGTTTTTTTTTGTAAATCCGATATCAAAAAAACGTTTACGACTGCAATGAATACTACTTAAAATTTGGATAGAGAAATTTTTTATAAAATTTTTTTTTAATGGACTTTACATTATATTATATTTTTTTTTTAAACTAAAAAAGGAGTTGTTTTTATCAAATTTAAACATTGAATTGTTACGCTTTATATAAAAGAAGTACAGAACACAACAATCATACAAATATATTGAAGAAGCATTTTTCAGAAAACTTTTAGGTCAAAATTCCAATTCAAAGAAGTGCATCTTATTTTTGATTAACAGAATTTTCTATCATACTCTTATTTTGTAAAATCAACTTAAGACTACTTATAAGATATTTTAGTGATAGTTTTTGGGCAGTTACGTATAAATAAATAAATAAAAAAATAAATTTCATGCTTTTAAACATTTTTCTCCCGAAATTTGCATACAATTTTTAAAATCCTAAGCCCTCGAGATTTTGAGTAAAAAAGTTGTTTTTGTTGCAATGTATTTAATTTTTTTCGTATCTTCTGAAAAATATGTTAATCCAGTGCCTATCTACTTTTAAGACACACTGTTATTTATCAGTTGTCGCCAAGAGAACAAAAGAGAATTTCTATGTTCTCTTTTATTCTCTTGGCTACAATTGATTGTATTTCGTCAGCTATCTGTCAAAATCTCTTAAGCCTTAAAATACCATTTTAATGTATTTCAGATCAGAACAAATCACTGAATTCAAATACCAATGTCTCGTTTATTTTGGTTCCTATCAACTAGTTGTAAAACCTTTTGATGATATACGAAATAAGAGTTCCATTCATTACCTTTTAAATTGATTTTATGTGTCTTTTAAGCAATATTTCAAAACAGACCTATGAGGTTTTCACAGAAAGCCGACGATTTACAGTTGCATATTTATCATATTCAGCCTTGAATTGAAGCCTGATTCATATAATGCGACGAGGAATCGAGACGTCGACGTGACGAGATCTCTTTGCAGTTGTTCTCTCTTAAAAACGAATTTAAAATGAGGAAACAATGCATAATAAAGCATTTCTCGTCGTCACCATCAGAGAGTACCTATTTTATCTAGAGAACCGACTTCAGGGCTTTTTCTCTTTCACCCTACAAACTGCACTGTGAGTATTTCCTCCACATGGCTGAGCTTGTGTTAGCTGCCCAATGCATTTTAAATGGAACCTCACCAATACAGTGATAACTTAATGGATTTTGGCTCATTAGACTGAAAACAACAATAAATTTAATCGAAAAATTGAAATCGTCACATATAGAGCTATCACACGTATTCACGGACAGGGAATTTAAGAGAGTTTTCTCTTAATGTGCTCAAATAAAATTTGCGGGTGTTTTAGGCAAGAGGGGTACGAGTCGCGACTCCAGATAATATAGGTACTCTATGGTCGTCACGTTGCGTTTTTTTTTTTTCAATTTTTCGAAAAAAACATGCTCCTGAATCCCAAAAACCTCGAATTGAAAAATACCGTTATAACTGACCTGATGGCCACATTTACACTCAAGCTATATTAATTTGTTTGTTGTTGGCCTTTAAATGCAAGAAGTTTTGTAACTATGGCATTGAACCGTGAATTTAAAAAAATTTAAATGCAGAAATTTTGTTTAGTAAATACTAATTCAATTTTCGTTACTAACTCAATTTCGATAAAACTTTAGTTAGGTATTTGATACTCACAGCCTCTTATTAAGTAAATCATTAATAACGTAAGGAAGTTTCCTAAATATGTTTCCCCGTGCTTCGCTTGTTATTTTTACGAGTATTTTAAAATAATGATAGAATGTACCTACTTCTTTAATTTGTTTTATTTTTTTAAAAGCATTTTATAATAACATGCCTAAGTCAAAAACTAGGCAAAATACAACAAGAAAATTTTAAGACCACTTTTTAAAATTAGGATATTGAACACAAAACAATATGCTAACATTCGGAAGAGATTGTAAAAACGGTTGAATTACCGCAATTCAGTTCAAATTCAGATTTGAGTGCCATATAACAGTTATTAATTTGTTTAAACTATTTGATTTTGATACAATAAGGCCAGATTCAAACTCTACCATAAAATATTTTAACATAAGAAAAACTTACAGCGAATCAGGTATCGATGGAGTCATATAATCATTCATACTGATTTAAATATACTTACTTATATCAAGACTTTATCAGTATCAGATCTAAGTAAATTTGGTCTGAAAATTCTTCAGAATAGTCACAGTTATTGCAGTTATATTTCTATAATTTACTTTTTTCCAACTATATATAGTTTCGGGATTTTGGCCATTCTGGATTTTGAGGATTTTGGGTTTTCGGGATTTAGAATTTTCAGGATTCTGAGTTTTTGGAATTTGAGGTTTTCGGAATTTCGGGTTTTCAAGATTCTGGATAATCGGGCTTTTAGGTTTTCGGGATTTAAAATTTCGGGATTGTGCCCGCCTCCCTATGTTTTCATATAAATTTAATATATTTTCTTGCAACATTTTGATATACGTTTTTTCTTCTCAATTTTACACTTGTGAAAAGTTCACATGTAGTACCTCGTGGCATGATGGTTAGTGCGTAGGACTGTCATGCCAAAGGTCTGGGTTCAAACAGAAATGTTTTCTTCCGAGGTACTGCCTCTTGCAAGGACTTTAAAACAATCCTCCAAGAGTATACTTGTCATGAATAAGTGCTTCTCACCTAGCCGTTCGGAATCGGCAAAAATTGTAGGTCCCCTCCATTCCTGCCAACAACACGCACACAGGAATGGTTGAGAGTTGTTAGTCACTAGGCCCTGGTTCTCCAAGAGCTGTTGTGCCACTAATTTTTTTTTTTATTTTGAGAAGTTCGCATAATAATCTTAAGCGTTAAAAATTAATCTTTAGATTTACCGAACCATTCGTGCTTTGAAGCTAATGTATTTTATTTTGTACAAATCGTGAGGATCTACCTACACACACAGTAGATAAGTTGAATTCCATTATGAATATTATGATGTTTCAATTAGGTACCTACGCGGTTGGGGGTTGTAGCCTGAAATCACCTCGTTAAACACTTTAACTACTTGAAACCACATTATAAACTGTTATTCTACAAAATACGAAAAACTACTAACTAGTTCGGGCCACAATAGGTTAACTCTTTTTTTTGAATAGTGGTTATCATGAACAGTAGCTGTAACTATAAACAAAACTCCCAATTGAAACATTAATCATTTAAATTTAAATAATAATAGGCTACACTAAGCAGTAAATGCATTCATTATGAAGGTCGGTGTAAACGCAAAAGAAACTATTTCTTTTCATTGTTTTCAAAAATATTTTGCTTTTATAACGCAACATTCCAATGTAACGGTGTAATTTTCTCACTTTCCATTCCATAGAAGAAGAAAAAAAAACAGCTATATAACCGCATCTATTCGCGTATATAGACATAGGTATAGCAACAGCATCTCCACATATAAGAGATATTGTAAATCAAAAGAAAAACTAAACATTTCCCAACATAGATACTGCATCTTGACGTGTTTGGTTACACCGGCTAACCTCTATGCGCAAACTCAGTAGACGGTGAAAACTATATACAAATATACATACTTACTTACCTTAAAGGCTATCAAGCAATGCTATATACCTTACCTACATAACTGCCTGCCTTACAATAAATCTTAGAGAAAAAAAAAATGTTGGAGGTGAGGCAAAGGCAGAACGTGCCATGGATCGTTTCAAACGATCTTACATAAGTCTTAATTTTAAGACTCAACTGAAAGTAAACACACATAAATAAATTGATATACCAGCAGCTTAATTAAACAACAACAACAGCAACAACAAAAATATAAAAAAAAAAAAAACAATAATCAAACATGGTCAGTTTAACTTTGCAGCAAAATAATATCGTGAACCAATTTCCATTGCATGACAATTGTACTCACCGTGTAATTATGTTCACTATACAGCAAAAGTCGGGTTCATTTCATCTAGAAATAAGGTAGGCATATCTTTTCATTAGGGGCACATCAGCGATGCAGATAATTATTGAGTGCAATTCGTTTCCTCATTGTAGTAGATTATTTCAATTTATTCCTTCATCTATAGCACTGCCCTAATTTCTAATTTTGTAACAATAGTGACTTTTGACATTTCAAAGAGTCGTGTTTTTACTTCTGTCAAAGTCAATTCTCCCGTCATAGCTTCTATAATTATCGAGAACGATAAAAATATAGATTCAAAAGAGATAGGTAGTAGATTGGATAAAAAGTGAATGTCAACCAGTTTGAATTATTTTCTGTGTGTGTGTGTAGGTATGGAGTGCTGTCAATATAATAACTGGTTATAAGTTTATTGATGCAATTTTAACTGTTTACCAATAAAAAGCATAAATCCAATGTCACATCTGTCACAGTGGCTCTGCTCACATGAAAAAGGAAATAACCACAATCATTGATGATGTCATAAGAGAAAAGTTGTTCATATTACACGATTGCATTATTCTTTTCCTTTTCTGTCAAAGACTTGACATATCAGAATTTGATTTGAAGCCAGATTTTCTTCATTAACAGTTAAAGAGCTAAAAAAGACATGTGGTCAGCCCGCATCATACTGTGAAGGAATCTAACAACAAATTGTTATAGATTTGTTAAGACTTAAGCCATGGTGAGAAAAAGGAATGTTGATCTGAATGCAATAAAACGGAGCAACTCACGTCGTGTCATTGGTCGGTTGCATTGGAAATATTCACAGCATGTTGACTGATGTGAGTTTCTGTCAGGAATACAAATTTTGCGGTTAAACAACTTGTTGAATAATTATTATCTTCTTTTTATGTAACCATTTGACTTTTGGTCAGTTTTTCGTGCAGTTTAAGTCAATTAGGTGTGATTGGTATTTTATGACCAAATCACGATGTACATAATGTGATGACATTGTAGTTCGAGTTACTCTTACCGCATGGCAGTTGTTTTGAAGAGTAACTAGTATGTGCTCTTTATGTTCTATGATGATGAAGTTGAACGCAGCAATACATATCTGCGATTGAATCTGAACAGTCAAGGCGAGTTCAAATAACTAACAAAAAAATATTAAAAATATTGCGTGATAAATGTTGTTAACGTTTTTTTACCCCTTTCTTCTTGACTTTGCAATTTGCAACATATTCCACGCTTTTAACTCTATGGTCAAAACAAAATCTCATTTTTTGTGTACACTGTGCACCTTTTTTGAGACCTCATTGACTGAACTAAAATTTCAAATTACATTCATTCCGATTTTTCTTATTATTTCTCTTCAGCACCTTTTGATGACCAATTATTTTGTAATGTAACCTAAGAGTATTTTCATGCTAAAGATTCGTGTCAGTCCAACAACAAACAACGATGGACGGACCAGGCAGTAATTGCGCCATCTTGCTACCTCCATTCCATTGTTTGTTGTTGGTCTTGTGTTGTGTGCCACAGAAGCAACACAATTGTTAACTGTAATTTCTGGCATCACAAAAGGGTACCACCTGAGGGCACCCCATTCAAACCATTTAACGAGACAATTGCTTCTTTATCGCGAGCTCACTGTAGCGAGAGCGATCTGATGATGCAATATATTGCAGAAAACTTTACATTAAGTTCAAGATGACGACAAGTACCTGAGTTTTGCCATTGAATTTCACGCTTCTACCTATTTGAGCTAGTTTTTTTTTGTATAATTCTGTGAATTTTTGATGGGAATAGTGCGACGTTCTGCATTTTTGAATGGTGGATTAAAATAAAAAAAAAAACTTAAATGACGGTTATGTTAACATGAATTGTTCTTCTTTTTTTTTTTGGTTTTATGATAATTTTATTATACCATGAGCTGCACAGCATGGGAGCCAGTGTGGGTTCACTTCTTTTGTTTTGTTATTAAAATATGGAAATTAATTAACACTCTTCATAATTATTATAATGAGGTATTCAGGTTTAAGAAAAAGATTTATAGAGGGTATGGTCTGTTGGATGGTTTAAACGGATCTTATACCTATATGTATGTTAGGTACTGTGCGACCACAACCCAATTGGAAAGGTGTCAACTTTTTTTTTCTAAAAAAGATAAATTATCTTTGTTTTTGGATATTTTGTTCCTAGTTTAAGAAAAACTACTATTTAGAGTCAAGACTTTCTCTACTTTTTCTTTTATTATTTCGTTTTCATTTGAGACACATAAAGGGACTATTATATCTTTATCCAGAAACTGCTGATGAGAAGGCGTTCAGGTTTTTAAATAATAAAACAAAAAAAAAAAACAGAAAAACGAGTTAGGTTTAAGATATGTGATTAATTTTTTAAAGTCAGGCATATAACCACAAGTGACAAAGAAAGAGTTTGTAACTTTAATAAATTATAATAGTAAGACGGAACTGAGATAGTGGAATCAAGAACAAATGGCCTTAACTAATTATGTTATTTTTATCTACCTGTTATTTTAACATTTAATGTTAAAAAAGATTGTTATCTAGTAATTAAACTGGCAGGTCATTTTTGTTTCCATTATGTAAACTAGCTGGCCCACCCCGACGTCACTCGGGTAGACAAAAGTTTCGAAAAAATTAGTATGGGTAGCTAGAGCTACCTACCCACGAACCAACTTCCTCAATGAATAAATAATTGGTATTCTGTCATTATCCACTTAGTTCATGAGCGGTAAGGATGTTCAATATTTATCAACGTCAAATAAATGGAACTACAAGTCTTGTACAAGAAGTTGTTTTTAACAAGTAATTCAAGTTTCTCCAAACAAAAATTTGATTTACTTGTAAAAAATTGCTTGTCATCCGCTTTGATGCCCACATGTGACCACTGTGTTATCATGATATCTATGTGATGTGATAGAATGATATCTATATAACTAAATACCTACGGTCAAAACCCCTTCAAACTTTAAAAATTGGAAACTATTTTTGTTTCTTCCCTATTTCACTCTTTTTAAGCTTGCGATTTTCCGCCGTTGCGACTGAAAAATTAAACCGCAAACCAATATGATTTCTTGGTACCTTTGCGTTTATTCTCATTTAATCTCATGTGTTCTATTTTTTTCCGACTGAATGATCACGCGATAGAAAGTCCCAAGTGCGTTCCCAGTCTTAAATTGAATAATTTTGAAAATATTCAGTCAGTGGTTCTCGAAGCCCATCTTCTAAATATAACCTTTCAAGCAGAATAAGGCGCCAGTTATAGCTATCATTAAAACTCATCATTAAAAATTTGAATGATTGATTTGGAGACATTTTCAAAAACCGTATTTTTTTGATGGAAAAATAAAGCTTAGGTCTTAATTAATATTTCTAGTATACAAACATTTCAAATAGGCCCAACTTTTCACATAAAAAGACTTTTTCTTATTTCAATGACTGAACTACCTTACCAATGATCATTGAAATCTTAAAAGTCATTTTATGTGGAAAGTTGGGCCTATTTGAAATTTTGTTCTACTAGAAATATTAATTAAGACCTTAGCTTTATTTGTACATAATTAATAAGTGATTTCGCTTTGAAAATGTCTTAAAATCAATCATTCAATGATGAGTTTCAATGATAGCTATATTTGGGACCTAAAAAACGTTTAAAATCTTATTTCATATTTTGTTAACCCCATTTCACCGTATAAATATTTAAGCTTTGAAAACTTTATTTCCAACACAGAAAATATTTAAAATCATAGTCACATTTTTATTTTTACCTGATTTAATCCCTTTTATGACTTTAATTAAAAAAAATTATAAGCTTTACAACACAAACAAGAAATTAGAATTAAATACTTTTTTGTACCCCTTTTCACCCTATCTCGGGACATATCTAGTCCTTTCAAATATGAAAATAGTTTTTAAAATCCAATGCCAATTTTCTTCACTCTTAAAAATTGATCTTTTGTATTTTTCGCAAAAAGGTTTTTTATAAGAGGTAAAAGTAATATTTGGTTTATTTTGGGTAATTTTTGAAAATATTGAATTAGTGAAAATTGTATGGTAGAATTATGAGATAATTTCAACCAAATTTGCACGAAAATAGTTTGAAAATTAAGTCAAAAACCTTACGAACACACACATGAAAAGGACACAGTTTGAAGAGCTTTGAAAAGATTTTGTATGAAAATGTCCAAACAGAAAAAAAAAAACAAAAATGCGATAAAGAGCCAGTCGAAATTCAAAAATGAAATGAGCTTGCAAACGAAATTACCAAATTACAGATGAATACACCCTTTTCTGTGATTTTCGAATTTGTATCCAAACTTTAAATATCTTTTGTTAAATAGCCTAGGAAAAATGTACAAAAAAATGTCAATCTGCGGAAAAATTCCAAGTGAAGATCCTAAATGCAATTATCTTTATTTTTGCATAAGGGATACGCATGCAAAAGTTTACAAATAAATTTGACTTGCGGTTAAAGTTTTTAAAGGTTATATGTCAAACTGTTTTGTTTTGTACATATAAGTTAAGCTTTGAAACGGTAAATGGTATAAAAAAGTAGTGTACACAAAACTTGTAGATAAAAGTGGTTCTCTACCAAAAATGTTGTGATACTCTTTTTTCTCCAACTTATTGTTAAGAAAATGTCGATGTTTCAAAAAACATAAATTGACAAAAATGTCTACTGATGAATCTAGCTTGCTTTAAAGTTATTCAAGGTCAAACGTAAGAATTGTTTTTGCGTACCTCTAACCCTGGATTTTTCTTTTTTGGGTAGCACTGAGGAAAAAATCGAAGTCAACTTGACGAAAATTCAAAGTTAAAATTTTGAGAAGCAGATATTTTTCTTTTTTTATAAAGAAGAGTAAGCAAAAGTCAGTAGATCGATTTGGGATGCATATAAAAACTTTAAAGAATGCTGTCTTTTCAGTTAATTTAAATTACATTGGGATACAACAATAAAATTGTCAGTAAAATTGTGCAAGCCAGATTAATATGTAGACTCTTGCATGAGTATTCCTCATAGAAATATAAAGATAGTTGAGTTAAAAAATTTTGACTTGGAGTTTTCCCCAGGTGGAAATTAATTTTTTCTTAGGGTCGTGGTGTGAATCATTATGGCACAAGAAACATAAGAGTACATTTTCGAAAATCGACTCTTTCTGAGGTCTCAATATCTTTTTATTGGGGGTTCATACAGAAAAATTCCTTATAAAAGTTCTTATAGGGAATATTATTTTCTATAAAATGAGGATAAGTAATTTTTCAAAAACTTCACCTTCTAGGCTTTAATTACTCACCTCTTGCGGAATGAAAAATTTTAAACCGCTTCAAAATACAACTGAATTATCATTATGAAAATATCATTGAAATTTTGATACTCAGTTGGGAATTTTTAATACGAGTACTCACTTTGGGTGAAAAAAATAAATTGATTTTTATGAAATTTGACTGAATTTTGAAATAATTTTTGAAGAATAATAATTTTTACTTCTTATTTTGTTGTATTTCCGTAGCTTGTGTTATTTTTATATTGTCGGTAGAAAAAAATTTTCAAATAATTATATCTTTAAAATTAACACTCTAAGAAAAAATAAGTAAGTTTTCTTTATAGAAGGTAACATAAAGCACAAACTTTTCTTACAAATGTTTTCGATAGCACACACCATTTCTGAGTTATTCGCAGAAAAAGGATATTTTCGTCAATTTATGGTTTTTGAAACACTGATATCTTATTTCTGTCTCAAATATTAGCTCTGTTAATTTCATTGAAATCTCCCAAGGAACAACAAAATTGCGAAACACCGACATTTTCGAGGAATACCCTGTTTTGAAAATGTGTTTTTTTCATTCTGCCTCAGCTATCAACTGTGTTAATGTCGTTGAAATTCCTCAAGAAAATAAAATGTTGAGAGTTTTTTAAAATCACTCAACGAACAACGACATTGCAAAATATAGACATATTTTTTAAACACCCTGTCTTAAATATATACAAATGTCAAGGAATTTCCTTCAAATCACTTTTTCTAGAGCAGTTAAAAAAAATTGTGAAAAGTTCTGATTTCTTAGAGGATTTTAGTGCCTTGGCATTGTAGACATCCTTCAATAGAATTTGACATTAAATGGCTTGAAAGGATGGGGACAAACTTTATTTTGACAATTTACTAGTTCTCGCTTCTTCTTCATTAGGCAAAAGAAAAAAGTTTCGAATCAGTTTTTAACATTTGTATGTAGGGAAGGTAAATTTTGTTATCATTAAATATACTTAAGAGTGTAAAAAAACTCTTGCGTACCGAGTTTTTAAAAATTCAAGCATCGAAATATTTTGTTTTCAAAAAAAAAATGGGATTTTTTTTCAATCACACAAAGCTATTTATATTTTAGAAGCTATTTAAAAGACAATTAAAATAAGTCATACTGTTTTGAAGAAAATAGAAAATTCAAAAATATATATTTTTGAGAGGTAATTAAGATTAATAAAAAAATAATAAAATAAAAAACACATTTTTATTTCAACGTCAAATGTTTAATTGACTCATATCAGCGTATTAGACCAAAAAATCAAGAAATCCATTAATGTTTGCATGATAAGGTACTTTGTGCTAGATAAAATAATTTGTTACCTTCATAAATTTTCTTTTGAACTATGCGCATTTTAAGTAACTTACAAATTTCTCTCAGAATTAACGTAAGTGAACTTAAGCCGTTTTTCTCCTGGACCCTTCAAGTTTCATCATAATCTAGAGTTCGATATTTTTACGAATGCATAACTTTTTAATGTGTAGATAGTACCTATTTCATTAAACATCAGTGGAATAACGAGTCTAAAGAGTAAAGACTAGAGAAATACCATTTTTTTTATACAGTTATCCATAATATTTTATCAAAATTAAAAGTATATGACGTAAAAAAAACAGGGATACCGAAGAAGACAGTGGCCTAAATCCAACATCTTTTATTTTCGATATTTTAAAAATGCACTTGGATTAGATTTATGCTTAGAATTTCAAGCTTTCCATTTGATTTTTAAATTTGAATACGTATTTACATCCAACCGCCACTTCTTCTAATTTCAAAATTCTTTCTATTTATTGCAGCGCTACCTGTCATCGATGTTCGAAGCAAAGACGCCATTTTAACTAACCATAGCCAACAACCATCCATATAACAAATTTCGTCCGTTCATTGACACGAACCGAAAATAATTACAAAATGGATGACTATATAACAGTGGTTGAAGTCGACGATCCAACGTCCAAAGACACAAACCATTCGGGCCGCCATCAACCTGTGAAACGCAACAACTCCATTCAAGACTCATCATTTATAACAGTTTTGTCAATAAATGACGTGCCACCATTGACACAAACCACATCTGTTATACATACAAATGCTTCAACCGATATTAATCGATTACTAGAAAATAATAACAATAATCATAGTTCAGATATCGAAACTGTGTTAGTTTATCGATTGCCCGGGGAAAGATTGGGATTTGGTTTGAAGTTCCAAGGAGGAACAAGAAGCAGTGAGAGAGTGCAACGTTTGTTTATACAATCATGCGCCAAAGATAGTCCTGCTTCACGAGTGGAGTCTAGTTGGGGGAATCTCCGGGAAGGAGATGAAATTGTGTCTATCGATGGCAAGGCTGTCTGCGAATTGACACGTATCGATTGCGTGCGGTGTTTGAAAGACAACGTTGCCATTAAATTGGTTGTTCGAAATGGATATGGTCAGTTGCCGACGGGAGATGGAAGTGGTGAAGAAGAGTCTAGGAGTACAAAAATGAGTCCACCTCCTCCGCCACCAGTTCCACCAAGAAAGTTGGTCAAACGGAGGCAGATGAAAGATGGCAAGAGTACCACAGTGGATGAGAAGTCATTCACTCCACCGCCAGATGCTGAATATTACATTAATCTATTCTCTGATGAAAACTCCCTGAAGGCTGCAGGATCAGAAAGCGATGACACCGCAAGTACAATTTCAACAATATCCACTGTTATCGATAAATTCTCGATAGGATCGAATTACTCATCTGAAACGGATTTGTCTATGTCTAGCTACGCTAGTATGAATGGAAATTCTGTTATGAATAAAGCAGAGCTTGCCAAAGTCCTTAAGCCGTTTACAATGCTCGAAAAGGAGTTTAAAATTGGTGAAGCAGTAACAAAGAACGAGGATGGGGGAAAGAAGCGTCCAACTACTCCTCCTGCTAACAATTATGAAAACATTGATTTGAAGGTTGAGAAATTGAATGTCTATGAGAATGTGGAACTAAAACCGAAGGATTCCATAGATGGGGTTGAGAATAATGCATCTCCAGCTCCCATACCTAGACCTAGGCAAACGGCCATTGTTGAGCCAAAAAAACGTTCGATTATACCAACTCCAAGAAAGTTCAATGGAATAAAACTGGAAATTCAAGATTCTGTGGAGTCTCCAAAAACAGAGGATTCTAAGCTGATAACAAAAATTCCAAAGGCTATCGCAGCTGTCTTTGGATCATCTTCACCTAAGGTATCGATGGAACGCTCGAAGACAGAGAGTGAGCTCAAGCTGAATCAACATTCAAGAAGTGCCTCCGATTTGAGGAAGCATTGCGAACGCTTCCTTGAGTCTGAAGTTAGAAGTTCGCAGGAAAATCTTGCTGTGGAGAAGCCATCTGAAGATGCAAAAACTGGTAAATCGAGGATTCCCGTAGTCTTATCTCCGAAAAGGTCATTGGAAATGGAAACTCCACCTAAAATCGAGACAATTCTTATAAAACCACGCACAATGCTCCAGAAACAGAAGTCGGAAACGGATCTTAAGTTGACGTCATATCGCCCGAAGGACCAGCGTCCGACAAATTTGCCAATATTGAAAGCAAACAGTCCCGCTAAACCAACACTTCAACGTTCAAACTCCGCTGATTCTAAAGCGCGAGAGAATTCATCGCTCAAATCCCCTGAACGGACATTGATTCCAGTTTTGAATCAGTCACCTTCATCAGAGGCTGGTTCTCCAACAAAAGTCAAGGGACCCAAGCCAAAGCCTCCAGAGAGAGTTCAATCGCTGGCTAAGACGCAGATACCAAAACTGCATCAAACTGGAAGCCAAGTCAGTATTTCAAGCAATACAACACAATTGATTGTGAATAACCTGGAACCAACTATGATTCCCGTGACACCACCCACGCCCACAATGCAAACATTCAAGCAAACTTCCCCTTCACCGAAGGCTGTCTCACCACCTCAAAACCGTGAAATTAAGTTCAAGATTCAAACCTACGAAAGTAGTCAACTAGAAAAGGACAAGGAACGCGAAAAGAATCTTTTCACAGACGTCAATAGCAATGACGAAATAGCTATGCCAAGTTTATTCGATTTGGTGAGAAAAAACAGTCCCTCAAGTCCTAGGAAAGAAGAAACACAACCATCCAAAGTTACCAAACCAACAACTGAGGATTCAAAAAACTTAGATAAGAACCCGGAAAGCCCGGTCATAGTAAAAAAGTGCATCAAAATCACTGATGAGCAGCTGCAAGCAGACACTTATTATTCATCGAGTTCAAGTGGCAGTAGTGATGACGATGAAGAGGGATGTGTCGATGAGAAGGAATACGAAATAGAAGATGGCGAAAAACTGGGACCACCAGAATTGGTAAATGGGCCAGGACCATCGGAGGCTTATTTCAATATGTATTGGCATTCGAATATGCTGCCGACCATCGGAGAGGTTGAAGAAGAGTTTTCCTCATTGGAATTGCAACAAGTCTCGAATGGGTGAGTTACTTTGGTTGTTGTTTTATTGAGATTCAATATTTTTTACCTTAACAAGCAGTGGTGTTCCATGTATTTGCAATGTTTGTTTAATTGTCAATGCTTCTATCAGTTTAAAGTCTATTGCTTGAAACTAGATAGTTATGTACAGGACCTTATGTATGACTTTTAGTTTTCAAAAAAATTAGGAAAAACTACGAAATGCTTCGATGAACTTTTTTTCAAAGATAATTTTGTGATTTTTACATAAATTTTAATAAACCGTGTTTCATATTTTTTTAGTTCTTTAAAGTGTTATACGTAAGTAGTTAAGTTCTGTTTTTGTGTTTTTTTTTTACTTGTTATTCCCTCGAAATCAATTGATTATTATAAAAAAATTCAAGGTAATAGATGTGCATTTGGTTTTAAATCAACTCAAAACGAAACATAAAAAAAAATTCATAATCACCTTTATCTGACCCAGATGATTTATATTAATTACATTCCATACAAACAGATAACAAAATTTAATTCAACTCTTTTCCATTCCATCAGACAGGGTTTATTGTATTTGAGAATAACAAAAACAAAGTTCATTTAAATTGCTATGAACACTACGCGTCTCTTGAATAAGGTCTATTTTTTATTGCATCTCATTTTTTAATCAGAATATAACGGAATATTTAATCCTACTTGTGTATTTATAAAATATTATTTAAAAGCTTTTTCTTAAGGCCATTCTTATGTTTTATTTTCAAACTAAGTTTTTTTCTCAATTGAATTTTGATGCTGAAAATGGTTGGATAGGTTCAAAAAACTTACATAAATGAAAAAGATTTGTTTTTCAGTTTTGTTAAGTGTGAGAAACGAAAAACATTCTGAAGCTACATAATGTAATTTGTTTTGAAATTTTCTTTGCAAATAACTACATATTTCTTAAAAAGTACCGTTATTTCGCAGCCATAAGAAATAGTAGAGACGAGAATTTTATTGAAATTGATCCTATTTTTCAAATCGAAAATTTTGACATATCTTCACGTTTCGAGCTCCCTAGAATAGGAATCCATTATTTTTTGAGAGATGTCTGTGTTTGTACGTATGTTCGGAAAATTTTCTCTCGTATTATTTCTTTTGACAGCAAAATGACGGTATAATTTTAAAATATTATTAGCAAACAAAAAATCTCAAAACGAAAATCATGGATCTTCAAGTGCGACCAATTCAATTTTTTTAAAATTCACAAGACGCAAGAAAATTTGATTTTTTTTATTAATTTATTTATAAATATTTTCATTTTCTTGAATATTTATGTGTTCATTATGGTGGTCCTTATATTGTTTTTTTTTTTTTTTGAAATTCTGAGATGGATAGGCATCAAATGGTTCTATATAGAAAAAAAAATTTCCTAATTTTTTTCAGATTTTTATTTCACCCCCCGGGTCTCCTTATTTTCACTTTAAGGTACTAAATATGGGGTAAGGGTAGTTCTTATAAAAAGCAAAAAAACAATCTGATGGTATAGATTAGATTAAGACGAAAAAAAATAGTATCGGAGGGGGGGGGGTCTATTTCCCCTCGTTTAGGCGGGAGGAGTAACTTTCTAAAAATTTTGTTCAAAACAGAAAAAAATTATTAAAAAAAAAAACGGGAACATTTACAATGCCAAGCTATAGCTTTTTTTTAAAACCACGATATCATTCTATAATATGCGTCCTGAATAAAGTTTTTATTTCAAATAGTTTTTAAAAAAATAATTTTCAAACTTAAAAATTAAAAAACAAAAAATTATAATTTCTTAAGACTAAAATTATTTTTTCATAAACTATTTAAAATAAAAACTTTATTTATGAAGCATATTATAGAATAGAATCGCGGCTTTAAAAAATCTAAGGCGTGGCATTGTAGGTGTTCCGGTTTTTTTTAAATACTTTTTTTCTGTTTTTGGCCAAATTTCTAGAAACTACCCCACCCGCCTGAACGGGGGGAAATAGACCCCCTCCAGTACAATTTTTTTCTTGTCTGAATCTAATCTATACATTCTGATTTATTTTCGCGTTTTATAAGAATAATCCTTTACCCATAATTAGTACCTTAGAGTGAAAATACGGAGACCAGGGGGTTGAAATAAAAATCTGAAAAAATTAGGAACATTTTTTTTATATAGAACCATTTGATGCCTATCCATCTCAGAATTTTAAAAAAACCCAATATAAGGGCCACCCTAGTGTATATACATTCTATTTTCGATTCGATCCAGCTCACCGAGCTACAGGTCTACATGGACCTAAATCCTGAATCAATTCGGATTCAGTTCTCCATGTAAGCGAGGTAAAAGTTTTTCTCTACTCTAAAGACAGCTTTTTTTGACAAATAATGTTATTAGCTCTCGAGTTTCGAGTGGTGGACGTACTAGTATACATAAAGGCATAAACCTAGTTTCAAAAAAAAATCATCAAAACGTTTTTGAAATATTTAATTATCAAAAAAAAAAAACCATAATTTTTTTTTTTCAAAATGTTGATATGCGATACTATTAGTATTTTAAATGAGCTTTTTCGTATTTTTTTAAATGTAAATCGGTTAAGCAGTTAATAAAAAAAAATTCACGACTGGATCGCACGTACTTGCTCTTATGTTCAAGTTACTTGGAATTAAGAACTTTTAAAATATGAAAGTAATTATAAGTGAAAAATATTAAAATTAAAAAAAAAAGCATTTTAATCATTCCTTTAACTGTATAAACAACTAGTTAAGAACATAGAGCTCAAAAACAAGTATGCCA
This sequence comes from Dasysyrphus albostriatus, assembly GCA_946251815.1. Taxonomy (NCBI): domain Eukaryota; kingdom Metazoa; phylum Arthropoda; class Insecta; order Diptera; family Syrphidae; genus Dasysyrphus; species Dasysyrphus albostriatus. The sequence continues at coordinate 35,007,469 of OX276338.1, read as the reverse complement.
CTTGATTACTTGCAAAAATATAAATGTAGGTACTCAAAAAAAAATGTATAATCGTTGGAGCGGTTTTCTTAAAAATTATTTTTTTATATATAAAATTTTAAGAAATTTTCTTAAAAAATTTTGGCATGCCAAGTTTGAGTGTATTAAAATACATTTTTAAACCTAGTTTCAAAAAAATACATCAACTTGTTTTCAAAATAAAATATTGAATTTTCAAAAAAAATGTTTTTAATATTTTTTTTAAATCCAAAATTAAATTTTTTCAAAATTTCGGCATGCAGTATTATTACAATTTTAAAGGAACTTTTGTATGAAATTTTTAACTGAAATAGTTTGAGCCGTTGATGAGAAAATCGAAAATTTAAAAAAAAATTTCAATTTCCTTTCTGGAGAATAACAAAAAATCTTAAGTTCAAAATTTAAAGAAGATTGCTTCCTGTTCTTTATGATAGTAATGTCGTGTTTGATTGTTACCTCAAAATTTTTTCTTGCACGAATCCAAAACTTTCCCTATAGTAGCTACCTCTTCCTATATCGCAAGTAATCGAAAATCGGGAAAACCGTTAAATAATGGAAGGTACCACTAGTTACAAATTTTGGCTAGTTTTGTCTGTCTATCTGTTTGTATCTGGATCACAGCCTAAGCTACTGAAGTAATTTTCTTCAAATTTTTAACTTAAGGTTGTTTTTTGATTCTCTAGACGAAAAATTGAATTTTTACTACAAAAATAACGGTACTTGCCACAAAACTGTTAAGAAAAAGCTCATTCATCTTAAAAACGGCTCCAACGATTTTGATAAAAAATAATCAGTGTTATCAGTGTATTATTGTAGGTATGGTGCACTTTTTGCTTATTTTTTTTTACCAACCATTAACGGTACCTGGCCCATAAAGATTTTTTTGAGTTTCAATTTTAACATTTAAGGTTTAACCAATTTCAATACAAATTTTTATAAAAAAAGCTCCTGTAAAATGTTAATAAAATTGCAAAGTTTTGAAAAAATAAATTTTGGATTTTTTAAAAAAAATCATCATTTTATTTTTGAAAACTCAATATTTTGAAAACTAGGAATTTTTTAAAATTAGGTTTGTTAATGTTTATTATTAAATTCTCAAAATCGCCATAGTACATTTTTTGTTAGAAATGTTGCCAAAGTTTTAAGTAATTACAAAAAATTTGTTAAAAAAAAGACCGCTCCAACGATTTTAATTTTTATAAGTGAATAATATATTCATAGGAAATCTTTATTTTTTCAAGTAATTAAATGGCATACTTTTCTTTGAGCTCTAAAAGCTTTCAAAAGTTCCTAAGTTTTAAGCAACTTGAAATTGAGAGCAAGTATGTGCGATCCAGTCGTGCATTTTGTTTTGTTCGTATTAGTAATATTTATGTATAGATGTTTTTCGACTCATACAAATTTTTTCGCTAAGAATATTTTGATCAATGAAGTCATATCCATATTTTGAAAAATTTATAGTAACTTATATTATATTTTATACAAAAAAATAAGAACTTAGTTTATATACATTTGTGTGCATTAAATAAAATTAAATAAAGCATTTACTTCGTTCAGTTCAATAACTTCTGGTTTCTGAATATTGTTGTATGTCCTTAAAATATAAATTAAATTGCCCAATGCTACTTTAACAAGACTTAAAATTTGTCAAAAATGTTAAACCAAAATTTGTATATCTTTTGATCAGTTTTTCCAAATTTGTTTTGAGTAGAGTCATTGTACACAATCCTGAAAAATCGCATTATAAATAAACTCAAAATTAAAATTCAATTATATTTTTTATTTCCCCTTCTGTTAATTGTTTATTTTCGTCTTTGAGTGCATGAACTTTCCCAATAAAATTCGATATCAATCAACTGTAGCGAAGTGTTTGTTTTGAAGTGTGAAAATTGTAAATTTAACAGGTAGCTTTTATCTACGTATAAATTAAAGCATGCGTCTGTATATTCGGCTTTGTCAGTGAAATAATGAAATCCTACCATGCGTGTGTTACACAATTATTTCTCTTCGAATAAATCATCGAAGTATTATTTAAATATTAAATACACAACAAACAAAAAACAGTTAATTGAAATTGTTTTCTGATTCGATTAATTGTTTTTTTTTCGATGGTTATTTATGTAAAAATAGGTTTCGTATGGCTTTTTTTGTTAAGCTTTTTGATTGAATTGTATTTATAGCTTTTATGGGAAAATAGTTTAATTGAAATTTGATCAATTAGCATATTTTCGTTGGTGTGACAATTTACTTATCTGACCTTTTGTAAACAATCGAAGGAAAAAAGTCCAACAGAAGTCAGTTTTAATCACGACAAAATCTGAATGAATGTGAAAATCGACATAAATTAAAGTCCGTAACTATCAAGCTTTAATACCAATTTATTTATTATTTGAAGTAGAAATATTTATAGATCTTCAGAAGCCTGAACAAAGCTTCCTTAAATAGTAAAATGCATGTTTACAATTGCTTAAAGGTATCTGACACAATAAAACCAAAAAATTTCACAGCAATAAGTTTTTAACAAAATTCTACGAAATACTTTTAAAATGTTAAAACCTTCAATAAAAAGATTCAACTTGCAATTAAGACTTTTGAGGTTTTATTAATTATTTAACACGTGTTTTTTTCTACTTTTCAGACCTATTGTTATTGTTAACGATGTCATTCAAAACCAACAACCCAAACAACAACAACAACATCAGCATCAAGAGCATTCAAACAAACAAAAGAAGCCCCCATCTGCGGCTGAGATAACAGCTAATTTCATCAAAGCTGAAGCAATAAATTTCACATACGATGATAAGAATCCGAAGTCTATTTCCCCTGTTGCCATCATATTGCCCAACAATACCAGCAGCGCTGTTATAACTTCCAATTTCAGCCACAACAAGAGCAACGATAGTCAAACAACCAAATCACCCCCTGCCTCTGTCAATGAAAAAACGAAAAACACTGACAGTGAAAATGCAGGTGATAAGATAAATGATATTGATTCGCCGACAGCAACAACAACTATACCAACTGTTCCACAGACGAAAGAATGTGAAACTAGCAATACTAATGGCAACGACAGCACTGACAGGAATGTCATTGAAACCACCATCAGTCTTATCGCACAAAAAAGCCTCCCACAACAACAGGTAGACACCACAAATTGCGATGATAACGGAATTAGTATTCGTGATAGTTCCGCAAGTAAAGGTGTATCCGAAGCATCACTACCGCCACCGTCGTCACCGCCAACGCTACCGGAAGTAAGCTCAATTGAGATGAATCAAAGTGATGACAGTCAAGTAGTAGTGGGCCGAACCATTACAAAAACTGTAAAAACTACTACAACTCAAAGGACTATTAAATCAAGTCAAAATATTGAAAGTTTTGAACAAATTGATGGAAATAATCCAGAAACACCCGAGATAAGTGTAATCAATAAAAGTGAAACAAATGAGGAATCTAGCAGTTCGGTGAAGCTAGTTGAAGAAGTCAAAATGCCTGCTGGTTCAAGTCCTAGCTCAGTTATCGAACCAATTACTAAAGTTGCAGTAATGGAAGAGACCTTCAAAAGTGATAAAATAGCCAGCACACAAATAATTGAACGACAAGATGAAAAGGAGCATATTCATCAATCGGTTGAAAGTCAGTCTGAACAAGCTGCCATTAAGGCTACGCTCAAGGAAACTTCCGAAGAGCCTTCGTTGTCAAAGAATCCACCAACCAAAGATGGAATAACTGTCACAGTTTCAACTGAAACCCGACTTATTGAAGTTGGTGAGGGTGATGATGATAAGTCCGATGATAGGCAAAGTATTGTTACAGGTATTTTGAGTTTATCAGAAAGTGGAATTAGAACAAAAGAAACCTCCAATCAAATTGAAATTATCGAATGTAATCATGAGAAACAAGAAAGTTTTGCTGAGATTGACTTGGTAAGGGATTTGAAGGCCAAAGATGAAGTTAGCTCTGAGAATAGAAAATCGTTGGAAGTTGGTGAAACTGATTTAGAACTTGCCACGAGTAATGAAGGTGAAAACAAAAAGAATATTTCATCGAAAAAGGAAGTTCCAATTATTGAAAAGAAAGCTGAAATAGTTATGGAGTTACCAATTAAAAATTTGGTAGTGGAAGAAGTTCTCAGTATTCAAAAGAAAGTTGAGGAAGATTTGAACGCAAATGGTAAAAGTGAGCTAATCATTTCTAAAGATGATACAACGATTTCAAAAGAAAATCAACAGCTGATGGAATCTCTGGAGAAAATTGAGGACGAAATTGTTTTCGAGAAATGTAAATTGAAAGAAAAATCCCACAATACTATTGATGAGGTAAGCAACGAGCCAAGAAAATTAGAATCTCTTTCTACGGTTAATAGTGAATCGATAAAACCGTCTGAGGAAGTCGAGAAAATGATAACTTTTGAAAAATGTAAGATAAAGACTAAAAGCCCAAATGTTTCAATTTCTTCAGAAGATACAAGGAACCAACTTGATGAAACAATTATTGATACTCTACCAGAGGCTCTTAAATTAACACGAAATGCTGAAAGAACTATTGAAACCTTACAACCGACTCTTAAACCAGCGCAAGAAGCTGAAAAAACTATTGAAACTCAACCAGCGACTGGAAAACTAGCAGAACAAACTAAAAGAACTATTGAGTCTCCCCCAGAGGCTCTTAAATTACCACAAAAAGCTGAAACTAATATCAGCTCTAATTCTAATGCTGATTCAGAAGGCATTTCTTATAAAGTCACCGAAGATTTAATAGCTGAAAAGCCAAAAGAAGGTACAGAATCAATTTTAGAAGATCAGGTCTTGATTTTGGAGACAAATTATTCATCGTTGTCTACTGAAGAACTGCCCAAGTCTATTGAAAAACAACCAATAATTACTGAAGAAACCACAGTTATAATTGAAGAAATTCCAACAATAACTGATTTAGCAACAGGTGAAGTTAAAGGTTTCGAAGAAATATTTAATAATCCTGATCCTGCTCCTTTGTACGTTTTGCGAAAAAATATTATTCACTGTGATCCTCCAAAACAGGATGATAAAACCAACAAATCAAATTCGAAACTTACTGCTACTTCAATTTTGAATGATTCTTTGAAAAGTTCTTCACAAAATAACGATTTCACTGAAAGAACTCCGAAAAAAATTGAAGCAATATCAACTGATATTCTGAAATGCACTAGTAATGCTTCAGCTATTGGTTCTGCGAAAGAACAAGAAATACAAGAGATTTCTAAATTTGTAGATGCTAAGCACGATGATCAGCTTGAAATGACATCAAAGATAAACGAAGAAAAGATGCCTTTGAGAAAAATAGATCTTCTGAAGCCCGATTCAGATGTAAGTTCCCTTTCCACACCTACTAAAGAGGAAGCATTGGGTTCAAAAGCAGCTCCTGAGGAAGAAAACTCTCTTTCGACAGTGGATGATTCTCAGATTAAAATTATTTCAGAAGTTGATACGTTGTCTAAGCTCGAACTTGAAGCTGAATTACCTATTTCAAGCTCCACACCAACAAAAAGTACATCAGATTCAAAGATGCCTAAGAATGTCCAAAACAAGTCCAATAAGTCCGATACAAAAATGATTGAAGAGAATCCCAAGGCCCAAGAAACTTCATCGCCAAAGCCCCAAGCCGTTTTAAGAACTTCCAAATCGACTTCAACTCCTCAAGTTGATTTGACAGTCAAACACCGGGCATCTTTGCCTGAGCTCCAAGCTTTAACTTCAAAGCCTGAAGCTAAGAAAATCGATACCAATGTATCAAAAGATCATCACCCAATTCCAGTGTTGAGAAAGTCCAAATCTGATGCTGAAACAAAGCCTCCAAGTAAATTTGAAGCAAAGCCTCGTGAATGCACAGCCAAAATAATCGATGTGATGAAGAAGACTCCAGCAATCGACTCGAAGGATTCTCGAATGAAATCAATTATCAAATCTTCACCACCTCCACCAAATGAAGTCCGTACTGAACCAAATGGATTAGAATGTAAGACAACAATGCCTACAGCTGCAGCTGCAGCTGTCAATACTGTGGCCGCTGGCATGTCAATGACAGCTAAAGCCAAACCAATGGAACGTATAATATTAGGTGTTGAACACAATCCAGACGGACATGCAAAATCTTCGAACGAATTTCAATCAAAAGTGAAAACAACTACGAAGACTCTGACGCCGACGACTACAACGAGTGAAAGTCAAGCTGGTCCAGAGGCGTCAAAGTCATCAACGTCAACAGAACCATCATCTTCATTATTCGAACCAACATTAACACCGAAAACAACAACTTCTACACCAGCATCATTAGTACATTCAACATCGTCATCATCATCAGTTTCATCATCATCATCATCTGGAAGTCCAGCTGATGTCAACGAAGAGAAAGGTTTATTAACCCACTACGAGGACAAACAAGGTGAGTGATTTATTACAATCAAAAGTTTAAATGTTTATATAAAATGTAAATGTTTATGAAGAAATGGAAATGCGGGTCAGTTAGAAGTTTAGTGCAGGATGTTTCCCCGCTAGAAAAATTAAGTTGAACAGTGAATTCACTGAAGCAGAACTTGTCTTGTATTTTTTTTTGAGCAGTCAATTATGGTATTATAATTGTTTTACCTACATTACAATGGATAATGTAAGAAGTGTTAAGGTTGTTACTTTGTATTTACTTTGTGCATCTGGCATGGTCAACAAATAAAGTGTTTTGTTAAAAGTAAGGAGAACATAGAAACTTTTGGTTGAAAAGTTGATAGATTGTTTCAAGATAATTTTAAGCTGAAGTTTATTACGCCTACAAAATATGGGCGAAATGATTTTGCTTCGTAATTTGAAATCGCAATAGATAAGAATCTACTTTAATATACAGTTAAGATTTTGAATGGGTTTAAAGGCCTAGAAATATGATGATGAATGTGAAGATTTCATCAAAAGGCAACTTTACAAAAATTTAATTTTGATATCAGTCGAAAAAAGAGTTGTCATAAATTGTTTGAACTTTTGCATGACACTACAAAATCTTGACGCACAAAATAAAAATAAATTAAGCAGGTTCCCAAGATTTGAAGAAAAATTTTCTTAGTAAAACAAAATTTTGTTAAATAGCTAAAAAAAATTGTATAATAGGAACCATTTTTTTGGTTCAAAGAACAAATCAAAAAAATAAAGACTTTTCTTCAAGCTTATAGAAATTTGATTCAGCTATTTAAGTTGTAGCCTCACAAACAGAAAGACAGGATTGCGAGAACGACCTCTTTCGTCTTTTCCCTATGACCCAAACGTCATTTTTGATCTAAATCTCGTATTTTAATTTGCAGCGATCTGCCCGTTTTATAGTTTCAAAGCCCTTTTGTTGATACGAAACTTGAATATTTATGTACATAAGTAGAATATAGGCGCCTAAGTGACAGTTTACGCAGAGAACTTTTTCCAAGCAAAGGAACATAAACTTTTAAGTAGAATAAAAATACTTAAGTTTCGTATCAGGAAACGGGTCTAGGTAATTTAGTCTTAAGATCTGACAAAAAATTTTGGCCTGACCAAAATCTAAGTATGAGGAATTTTGGGTATATGACATAACCATTTTATGCGAGCTTTACTACCTCTTTTTTTTTTAGATTTTTTCCAACGAAGGTTTTTCGAGGAATATATGACTTAATTTGAAAAAATTTGAGTTTACTTTCTTTTATTTATTATCTTATAACTCCTACATTGTGGCCGGGAATCAAGTCTGGGTTCGATTCCCGGCCACTGCCACCTAAAAACAGAAATGTTTTTTTCCGAGGTACTGCCTCTTGCGACGAAGTGGCAAATCCTCTAAGAGTATTACTTGTAATGAATAAGTGCTTCTCACCTAGCCGTTCGGACTCGGCAAAAAATTGTAGGTCCCCTCCATTCCTGCCAACTATACGCACACAGGAATGGTTGAGAGTTGTTAGTCACTAGGCCCTGGTTCTGCATGAGCTGTTGCGCCACAAAATTTAATTTAATTTAATTTTTAACTCCTACATTTATCGTTCGATTTTGGCAACTTTGTCTCAAATATTTTTTAAAATAATTGTTTTTCACTTGAGTCCTTAAAGCTTTTAAAAATATTTTTTCTACCCATATGGGGCAGCCAAAAATTAAATTTTTTTTCCAAAATACTCGTTTTTCAAACTTTGAGTGCCTGTAACTTATTAAATTTCAATCCAACCTACATAAGCAGTTCATTGTCGGAAGGAGACGGCAAATTTTGAAGCCTACAGTTACACTATTTCATGAGTTCCAACCTCATATTCAGATTAGGGTTGCCAGATTTTTTTGGTAGCTCTCAACGGGACAAATAGCTAAAATGAAGGAAAATCCCGGGTTTTCAAAATTTTGCCCGGGACAAAATTAATTAAAACAGAAATCAAAATTCATACATTAAAATAAATTCTTTCGCTCAATTTAAAGTTCTTATGATGTAAGGCACTCAAAGATTCGTTTCATGGTTTCGTGCAGATACGACAGTTGGGCTCATTAGTTCCCAAGACTCAAAATTTGATCGATGTTAAGGGAACAAATCACAGTGTTGAGGCCTTTCCGAACCAGCCCCAAACGTTTGAAACAACAACTGGCAAAAGTTTTGCTTTTGTTGTTGTCTTTTTAGTGGTCGCATCTTATCATGGTATGGTTTCTCTCATTTAATGGCATGCAAACTAATTCTGACAGGTGAGAGGGAGAGTCTTTAAGATATTGGGTATTATAACGGGTGATTTTTTAAGAGGTTTAGAACTTAAAAAAAAAAAAAAACACAAAAAATTCGAAAAAATGAATGAAATATTTATTTGAATCGATAGTTTGAACCTTGCAATTTAATGTTTAAAGATAATTTCATGCAAATGTTGACCGCGGCTGCGTCTCAGGTAGCCCATCCGCTGAGTCCAATTTTGGCATACTCTTTCACACATATCGGCCGGTATCTCACGAATGAATGCATGGATGTTGGCTTCCAGTACGTCAATCGAAGCGGGCTTGTCCCTATAGACATTAGCCTTGACATACCCCCACAAAAAATAATCTATTGGTGTCAAATCGCACGATCTAGGCGGCCAATTGACCGGCCCGAAACGTGAAATTAACTGTTCACCAAACTCGCCTCGCAATTGCGCCATTGTTTCGCGTGCTGTGTGGCATGTGGCACCGTCTTGTTGAAACCACATATCATGCAAGTCAAGAACTTCCATTTCGGGCAAAAAAAAGTTTGTTATCATCGCTCGGTAGCGTTCACCATTGACAGTAACGCTGCGATTCGCATCATCTTTGAAGAAATATGGCCCAATAATGCCGCCGGCCCATAAACCGCACCAAACAGTGGCTTTTTCGGGATGCATTGGTAGCTGTTGCAATGCTTCTGGCTGATCTTCACTCCAAATGCGGCAGTTATGCTTATTTACGTACCCATTCAACCAAAAATGAGCATCATCGCTGAACACAATTTCCAACATTTTGAACATTTCGAACCGATCACGAATTTCGATAGTAAAATTCAATAATTTGCAAGCTTTGTTCATTTGTAAGACGATCCATGGTTAAATTGCAAACCAAACTGAAGCTGTTTGACAGTGACACAAGGTACTAAACACACGTCAGCTGTCAAAACCAGTGTTGCCAAAACCAAACCAGCCAAAAAATCACCCTTTATTATTGTAGGATATTTGCTTGTATTTATTACTAAAGTCCTAGTCAAACAGTGTGCGGTCCGGTGATTTTTGTAAATATAAACAAACAAAATTTTGTCTTCTTGAAATCAAATGTTTTGAAAACTGCATGGTCGATTTTTATACAACTTGTTTCGTGTTTTTTTTTAACACTCTTTAAAGTATTCTAAGAAACATTTTTAATCTTTTGAGAAAATAACGGTTCCATACAAATGTTAGGAAACCGTTAAGGAAAATATTTTTTTTTTAAATGGCTCCTACGATTTTGATAAAAACAAAATGCACGGCTGGATCGCACGCTTGGAATTAAGAACGTTTAAAATATGAAACTAATTATTATTAAAAAAATATAAAATATAGAAAAAGCATTTAAATCGTTCTTTTAACTGTATAACCAACTAATTAAGAAACTAAGAGCTCAAAAACAAGTATGCTATTTGATTACTTGAAAAAATATGATACTATATTTACATATAGTAAACAAAAATTTTAATCGTTGGAGCGGTTTTCTTAAAAAAATATTTTTTTTATATTAAATTTTAATAACATTAAAAAAAGTTTTGGCATGCCAATTTTGAGTATGTATTAAAATACATTTTTAAACCTAGTTATACTACTCATTTTTGAAATATTGAATTTTCAAAAAAAAATTTTTTTAGTTTTTTAAAAATCCAAAATTAATTTTTTTCAATTTTTTTTAAATAAAACAAAAACGGTTTTGGATATCAATGAAATTCTTTATTCCTGTGAAAGTACGTTCGATACCATTATGTATGGAACTCAATTTCTTTTGAATGGCCACCACGGGCACGCTTGCAGAAGTCCAGTCGCTGAACCCAATTTTCGATTCAAGATTTATGCTTGACACGGCCGATACTCCTGCAATTTCACGTTGGATATTCGTACGAAGTTCATCAATCGTCGCTGGCTTGTTGGCATAGACCATAGACTTGACGTAGCCCCACAGGAAATAGTCTAACGGCGTCAAATCGCACGACCGAGGCGGCCAAGCGACTGGACCATTTCGTGAGATAACACGTTCTCCAAACTTGGTTTCCAATAAATTGATTGTGACATTCGCTGTGTGGCTTGTGGTGCGCGTTGTCCTGTAAGAACCACATGTCCTCCAAGTCCATATCATCCAATTGGGGCCAAAAATATTCGGTTATCATTGAACGGAAGAAGTACGGCCCAATGACGCCGCCGGCCCATAAACCACACCAAACCGTAATTTTTTCGCGATGCAATGATGACTCATGGAGTACGTGTGGATTGCTGCCTGAGCAATACCGCATATTTTGTTTATTGACGAAGCCATTTAGCCAGAAATGAGCTTCATCACTGAAGATGATTTTTCGATGAAAATCCGAATCATTTTCAAGTTGTTGCTCAGCCCAATTCACGAACATTCGACACTTCTGGTGGTCAAGCGGCTTCCGTTCTTGCGTCAATTTAATCTTGTAAGGATGTAGGATCTTTTCACAAAAGTCGCCACAACGACGTCACAGAGATGCCCAACGCTTGAGAACGGCGTGTGAGAGGCACATTTGGGCTTTCTGCCACTGAAGCCTCAGCGGCAGCAATATTCTCGACACTACGGGCACTTCTTTGTCTTACTGGCATGGGAACATTTTGTACTGTGAGAATGGTGCCACCCACTTTTTTCATGTTCTCTATCATCGTAGTATCATGTTTGAATTTTATCTCGAAGTTTTTTGTTGCACGAATCCAAAACTTGCCCTAAAGTACCTGTATCGCAAGTAAAAATTTCAACAGTGAAATTATTTTTTAGGGTTGACCTGACTTTGGGACACCCTTTACATATATGTATATTGTTAACTTTTTACTCAACTTATCGTCTATCACAAAACTGGCAATGGAATTCAACACATCTTACATCTCAAAATTGCCAATTGGCCATAGAAATATTTTAAGATACTGTCAGGCTAATTAACTGACGACGCACTAAAATTCAACAAAGTTACCTATTTTACTCCATTATGTAGATTTATTAAACATAACTGCCTGTCTTTCTAAGATGCAATCCAATATAATTGAGACCCTGATGCTTCGCAAAAATGTAGTGAAAATTTGCATTCGCTTCTGAATCATTAGTCATAGCCAAAACCATCCCATCATACAGTAGTTATCTGCCTACACCAAAGTTCAAAGCATTTATTGTCAAAACTTTATCAATTAAGTGTGTACTATTTGGCATAATTCAATAATTCTACCACCTCTCAATTTATGTCAGCAAAAATCTTCTCATGATGTGCATTGCTGTTCCCGGCATTAATCAAATTTCAACGTACATCAATCAAATATTAATCGGTCACCTCACATCGAATGCAAATTTTGGTCATTCCATTCATGGAATGAGATGTGGAGTGGAGAACGGGCGGATGGATAAAACCCAAGGAGCACCTTAATCAGCATTATTTCGGATGGCAAAGGATGTTGTACTCCTGATGAATATTAATATAATTATTCCATTAAATCACTACTACTACACCAACACATCACAACATGGTTATGATAATTTTGTCTGAGTGGCTCTAGATGTGTATGTGTGTGTGTGTGTGTATGTGTAGTGAATTGGAATTCCTATTTCTATCTACGGTAACTCAGTTCGATCGAAACAAAGCCTCATCACAGTAAAAACAACAACAAATCACATCACCCAGCCAGAACCACATCCAGCCCATCATGAGCCACACCTCATTGTGTGCCGAACTCGAATGCAAATGATTTTCTCCTGATTGACGGATTGGAAAATTTCAAATCCAAATAGGAGCGACTTCAGTAGAAGCTCGATTGATGATAGTCCGCGCTTCGAGGCACTATGTGGGCTACAAGGATGACAGAGACAGAGGGAGCTCGGCCAATCAATCTGGTAGGGTCTATCGTGGCTTTGGCTGCTATCCGTGTACGCGTTACTTCCCTAGCCGAAGCTGATGCTGCATGAATTCCTAATGGGCAAACTGTGTTATGCAAAACGCACTCGGTCAAGGGATACATAAATAATGGGTCAGTGGGACTGATGGATAATTATGGCCGGTGAATTTGAATTAACGCGTCCTTCCGCCTGTCCGAGCGTCGTCGATGCTGGGTCGATCGCTCGTGTTCAATTCATCGCGGTATCGTATTGAATGTTTCACTGGAAATATTTATCTATCGATGCGCGGTGTCGTTTTTAGCCACCTTTGTGCATAACACAGAAGGATTTACTATGCAAGTATTGACCAATTTTTTTTTAATGAATTGAAAGTGCGATTGCATGTTTGCCTTACAATGTTGTGAGATTTTATATTTCTATTAGCTCCCTTTAGAAAAATTCTTTAAAGCAAATGGTCCGTCCCTTAATGGAATCGTAACAATCAAAAGGCACACAAATTAATAACCCCACAGGTAAGTGCTACTACTGAATAATGCACTTTGCCAATGTTGATGACCATGCATTTTTAATGACTCTCTGATGGGCTGATGCTCTGAGTGCAATGAAGCAGAATCTAGTTTTAGGAAGTGAAAATTAATGTTCGAACAAGAACTTTTTGTCAGCTTGAAGATAAAGTTTGTCTTATAGTAAGATGTGATTGAAAATTTATTTCAAAATTGATTAAAAAAGTTTTGTTTTTTTTTACAGACAAAATTAAATATTCATATATAAAAAGAAAAGGACCAAACATTTCAGCTTGTTGCACAAAGGAATATTTTTTAGCTTTAGTGCGTGTCCATTTGAGAGTACTTTCGCTAGTAAACACTCAAGAGTAACCCTTAGATGAGCTACTCATTCGAGGGTTATATTTTTGATATCGAGAGTTTGGGAATTAATTTGGGGAATTACTTTCCTTAAAGCACTTTCAAAACAGGGTCATTAGATGTCCATTTCTCTTCTGCTAGTTTTTAGTTGGAAGTGCCTTCTAAAAGTAAAATATATGATGTTTTTGACTGGAATGGAATTTTGCGAGTTCATCTCTGATAGTGATTAAAACCTATATCCACATCCGAGGATCTCTTAAGAAATTCAAATTTCGAGACTCAAAAGTCAACTTTCCTTGAGCATTCTTGGTATGCAATATTTTTAGTTAAATTAATCTAAAGCTTTTCAGTCGATAGTGAGAAAGTTCAAAATTAAAAAAAAAACTTTCTATGAGAAGTATTTTAAATAGTTGCAATTTGTAAATTTTAATAATTTTAGTAATTTTGTAGGTATTTCGCACTAGTTTTAGCATACAGACATTTTTACTTGCGATATAGGTACTAAAGGGCAAGTTTTGGATTCGTGCAAAAAAAAAATAATAACATATATAACAATCAAACATGACATTACGATGATAGAGAACACGAAAAGAGTGGGTGGTAAAATTCTGTCTGCCTGTCTGTCTGTCTGTCTATCTCTCTGTGTGCCAGTCTATCTGTCTGTCTGTTTGTTTGTATATTGACCCACAGCCTTAGCCACTGAAGCAATTTTCTTCAAACCTTGAACTCAAGGTTTTTTTTGTAACTCTCCAGATGAGAAATTTTTTTAGCACCAAAAACAACGGTACTTCCCGTACTACCGTAAATGAAAAGCTTACTTATCTCAAAAACAGCTCTAACGAATTTGATTTAAAATAATCGGTGCATTCCTGTAAGTATGGTGTACTTTTTGATAAGAAAAACAATTTACCGAAAAACCGTTATTAACGGTACCTGCCATACAACGGTTTTTTATTTTAATTTTTGCTTTTCTCAATAACTGTTCAAACGATTTCAGTAAAAATTTTTATTTTTATTAATTTTTATGCATACTTGTTTTCGAGCTCTTTGTTTTTTAACTAGTTGCTTATACATTTAAAGGAACAATTTAAACGCCTTTTCTATATTTTTATATCATTTTTTTAGTAATTAGTTCCATATTCAAAAGTTCTTAGTCCAAGCAACTAAAACATAAGAGCAAGTACGTGTGATCCAGTCGTGGATTTTATTTTTTCAAAATAATGAATGTTTGATTTTGATTTTCATTGTGATTAATTTTTTAAGGTTCCTAATATTTTAATACGAAAATGGTGGTAATTAAAAATCATGCGCGATTGTATTGGGATACCCTTTATACAATACCAACATAGTTTTTAATTAAATTTTGTTCAAAAATCACTCATCATAACGATTTTTGAATGTTTTTTTCAATAATATGCCCAGTGGTGAAACTAGTTTTGGGACAGACAAGGGTTGAAGTGTTGACCTTAAAATTTTGAAAACATAAATTTAAAAATAACGGTAGATATCGTTGCTTTACTTTGGGGAAAAAATACAATATATTACTTTAATTAAAGGCTGCCTTTTGAGTAGAAACCCATTTTTCAAAAAATACCAATCAATAGTAGCTCCCAAAGAACAATTTACTATTTTTCATTTTCGATTTTATTAAAAATAATAAATGTTGTAATTTCTCTCCGAATACAATCTATATATTCTCGAAAACGACTTCTTCGATTTTTATAAAATATGTTCTGTGTGCCAAAATATCCAAAATTACAAAAAAAAATCGATCGATAGTAATTTTTTTGATTTAATTTAATTTTTACCTGCATGTTAATAAAAACTCAAAATTACTTGCGATGTACTATAGGACAAGTTTTGGATTCATGAGAAAAAATTCGAGATAATAATCAAACATAACATTATGATGATAGAGAACATGAAAAAAGTGGGTGGCACAATTCTGTCTGTCCGTATATCAACCTACTAGCCACTGAAGCAATTTTCTTCAGGGGGGAAATTGATTTTTTTTTACCACCAAAAATAACGGTACTTGCCATACAACCCTAAATGAAAAGCTTATTTTTCTCAAAAACGGCTACAACGATTATGATAACAAAAATCAGTGTATTATGGTGTACTTTTTAATAACTTAAAAAAATTACCGAAACCGTTATTAACGGTACCTGTCATGTAACGGTTTTTTTAATTTCCGATTCGCTCATTAACGGCTTAAATGATTTCAGACAAAATTTTATGCAAATTTCTTTTTTAAATGTTAATGATCTTGCATTTCAAAACTTAAAAAAATAAAATAATTTTTGGATTTAAAAAAAATATTTTTAATTTTTTTTTTTTGAATATTCAACATTTCAAAAATGAGTTGATGAATGTTTTTGAAACTAGGTTTGAAAATTTATTTTAATACATACTTAAAATTGACAAACTTTTTTTTTTAAATGTTACTAAAATCTTATATATAAAAAATTATTTTTTTAGAAAACCGCTCCGACAATTTTAAATTTTTTTGCACATATTCAAATTTTGCAAAGTAATCAAATGGCATATTTGTTTTTGAGCCCTAAGTTTTTTAAATAGTTGTTTATACAATTAAAAGAAGGATTTAGAAATTTTTTTTATATATTAATATTTTTATATTTTTATAATTATTTTTATGATTTAAAAGTTCTTAATTTCAAGCAACTTGAACATAAGAGCAAGTACGTGCGATGCAGTCGTGCATTTTATTTTTTGATAAATTAAAGTAGTTTTAAATCCCAAGTTGAGTTTTTGAGAATTCCGAATATAGTGTATTAAATAGCCCGGAAAATGAAGGGTATAAAGAAAAAATTCCGTGCAAATTTGACAATTTTTCATTTAAAATTATTTGTTCCACATTAAATTTTATATCGAAGTCGATGGTTTGAAAAATTTTGTACAAAAATTTAAACAGGAAAAGTTAACAAAAACAAACTTACAAAAATTTAAAAATCAAAGGTTTTAAAATTACTCATAACTTTTTTTAAGCAAGGATTGGATCAATACATACTTGGACGAAAGGAAGAGACTGAAGGCTTTAATATGGCATGTTCAAAAAATTGTTTTTAATTTGGAACTGGCAAGGATATTCCCATTCAAACCATCCATTTCGACTAGAAATCAAGTTTTGAACAAAAAAGTTTATTGGTAAAATTTTCAATTTTTGGCTTAGTTTCCGAGTTTTATTAAAAAAAAAATGAAAAATGGGAAGTGTGACCATTCTTTCAGAAATGCACGGGTGAATTCAGTTGTATTTTTGGACTAAAGCATGCTTATTTCCCAAACAAAACATATTTAATAATAAAAACCCTTGCACGTAATTGTTCCTTTTTAAAAGGTCTATTTAGCAGCCTAAATCGCTAATTGTGATGGCAATTTCTAAAAATTGAGTTTTTCCAAATTCGAATATTATATGAAAATAAAAAAAAACAAACAAAAAATTAAATACAAAATTGCGTAACAAACTTGTTAAAAAATCCCAAAATTTCAAAATAATATTTCAAGGTTTCAATTTGAATACAAAAAATAATTTTCATTTTTCAAAATTAATTTTTTGAAACCTGTGATTGAAATGGTTTTCTTTTACAAAAAAAAAAAATTAACTACGAAACAGTGCAGGCCAAGTTTTTATAGCAACATTTTTTAAAGATATAATTTGTACTTAATTTTTCTTGTAAAGCAAAAGATTGCTTTCTGAAAATTTCAGAAATTTTTGTTATGAGGCTGAAGAGGCTAGAATACATACCATGAGCTTACTGCCCTGAGTCCACCTTCAGATATGTTGACAAGCGTTGAGTTTTTTTAATAATAATAATATTTTTTGTAATTGTCTTCACATCCAAGGCCCAAGGAGCGAGTACTCGCTAGCGAGTTGGGTGTACATGAATTGTAAATTTCCCTGTCAGTTTCATATCCATTTTATGACACACGTTCTCGCTTCAAAATTCTTCCATAAATTAACACAGCACTCTCAGACCATCCTTTTTGTATTCGATCTACTTCTATTTGAACTGCTTCCATATCCATAAACTTTCAAATTTTTGACAGATGTCTTCAAAAAAAAAAAAAAAATCCCCAAGAAAAACCTAATTTTCGACTATGAGCGTATATAGGTAGGTATAGAGGTACCCAATAAATATTCGGCCTCGTCGCCTTATAGGTAGTTTTCCATTCAGTTCCTTCTTAATGATTGGCACTCTCAATTTGTGCATTTACTTTATTCTATGTCCCATCAAGCGGAAAAACCTCCTCCTGATCCTAATGTGTGCTTTGCCATGAAATTAGTTTAATGGATCAAGAAATGCATTCCAAATTGTTGTGTAATGACTTGGAAGCAATTGAAATTGCTGCTCAGGATTCCTTATTCGAACGCCATGTTCAGAACAGAATGGTGGACGCACGGGGAGAGGGGAACAAACGGAAGAGAATATTTCCAGTCGTGCGACTGACGCTGCGTCGTCCAAATCGTCGTCATCGTCATCATGTTGTGTCGTGTCGTCCAGACTATATAAAGAAACACCAAAGAAAACTTGGAGCACAAATCTATCGAGAGCAAAGAACTAGAGGCAACAACGAAAAAAAAAAATAAAAAAAAAAATAAAACATAAAATCAAAGTCAAGCTCTCCTAATCGATTGAAAGGAATTTTCTATCCCCTTGGGGGTACGGAAGGGAAGTCAGTCAGTCAAGGTGGGTAATAATTCTTCAACTGAATTGAGTCGCACTGTACAATTTCAACACGCGAGAACAAAACGCCGCCGTCAGGCATCTATGACCAATCCATTCAATCTCTGCTTCCACAGCTAGCCGGTACTGGCTCCAGTTGATGTTGTTTAGGTTCCCAGTCACAGTACCACCAGTACCAGTCCCATCAGTGCCACCTCAAGACAGTCAATAGCACAAAACTTGTACAATTTATTATTAAAGAGTGCGAAATACTCTCAAGTCCCATCATCAGCCAAACTTGGATGGCTATGGCCGGCCGGCTCGGAGGGGCGCACGATGGACAAACCTACAAACATACATATTTATCTTCATTTTAATTGCCTTGATGAGCGTAATTAGCGGTAAGTGCCATCACCATACACTATTTCCATTGTCGGAGATTGTGTGTGCGCTCCGCGCACCTTAAGGTTTGTTCGCTTCTTCATTCGTCTAATAACAGAAGGAAAAACTTTGTGTTTTTTTTTTTTTATTATTCTTTTTCATGTCGTTGAGTATATTTTTTTTATTTTTCTTGAGGCTTTCCTTGTCAGCGCGGACATCAGTTTGGATTTACAATGAACAAGCAATAATGCTTTTTAGATCCTTTTTGTAAGACCTCGTCCATGCTTCTCTCACAGTTTAGCTCAGTTTCCCTGGGATAAAGGAAGATCGTAACCAATGATGTCGAAATATGTAAACTAAGGGAATACTATTTCAATCCTAATGGAAAGACAAATGCTACTTTATTTTCATAGAATTTTATCGAAAAATTGCCTTCGTTGTGCCACTGAGGATAATAGAGCCATTTTGTTCCAATATTTTGCTTAAATTTAACTAATTTGTGTTAGTTGGAGGAAATGTTAAACGATTTTTTTTAATTTGTATTATGACACAAAATCAATAAGATTCAAAAATATTAATCTATTCCATAGTTCATTATTGTTTTCTGTTGGTTTTCATTTAGATATCTTTGGAAATACGGAAAAAGATAAATTGTGGAACGTACTCATTTATGATATTTCTTAGAAGTTGGTTGTATCTATTGTACTTCATATTCAGTTCAAGAGCAATGAAAAATAAATACTTTCCACAAAATTTACTTCGATTTTAAGCTTTAAGTAAGTCTCTTGGTTACAGAAGAATAAATACGTTCCACATTTATGCTCTTGATTTAATTTCACTTTAAAAGCATACAACAACTTGGAAATAGGGTACACAGGATGGAAAAGATTGAAATTTCATAAAAAAATTATTTTATTTCAAACAAAAACTTTATAATTAAAGGCCTTGATCACACCTCGAATTAGTTTGAAAGCTCATAGAAAACCATCGTAGTTAAGTATGTAACTATTTATTTCAAGTCTTCTCTTTCTTAAACCAAAGTTTGTTGACAGTGAAATTTACTTTAAAACCATGTCAGCTTTTTTGCCTTTTACTTATACCCTTAAATTGAAAATAAGGCTACTATAGATGATTGTGGAATGTAAAGGCTAAGGACTGGTCGTTAATATCTAATCACACTAGATCAATAATTTTTGCAACTATGGTAGATCATCAAATTTGCTTGTTTAACAAAATTGAATTGTATAATATATAAGTTGTTTTAATTTTTTAAAATCATTAGGTACAATTTAATTTTAAAATAAAATCAAAAACGACACCACTGGTAAGGATTCAAGAATAATAAGTTAAGACTAGCCATGATGCCAATGAGGTACTTTCAATGCAATTCAAGTGCTTTTTTGTTGTGACAGACGGATTTAAGAGGATGCTACTATATTTGTACATATATATAAAATGTTCTTTATGTTGTGCTTGTCATTTTGTGGAAGACATGATTTATTAGAAGTTGGAAATTTGACAGGTGGTTGTACCTAGTAGGGCTCTTCAAATCAACTGATTAAATTTATCATTTTTATTATTATTTTTGTTTTGTTTTGTTTTTGTTGCTTTTTTTATTTTTAAAATATTAATATTAAATGTAATTTTACTTGGAAGACAAAACCCATTAATTAAAATGACAAGGAAAGAATGAAAATGAAGCTTAAAAAAAAAATAATATGAGAAAAATAAGCAATAAGGTTTTGTTTCTAGAGAAAAACAAATCATTAATATTTCTTATTCAATCTGAATGACAAACCATCTGTTTCTAGTCGGCAAGTGGTGCCACACTAGCGAATATAAAAAGACACTGTTTAACGCTAAGGACACAATTCAACAATTCAAACAATTTTGCCGTTTGATATCTATAGAAGTGGTACACATCCACTGGTCACCCTTTTTTTGAAAAAGGAACGAAATTAAGAGAAGCCTTCTAGTACGTGAAGTGTGTTTGTTGAACTCAACTTAGATTTCTGGAATCTTATAAAGCATTTTATGTGTATGGATATTTATACCTATTCGAAGCCAAATTCTTAGATTTGGAGTTGATGTCACTGGAAGTTTTAATTTAACTAAACCAGTAGTTCTACAAAATTTATAAACAGATGTTATTTTTTTTCTAATTATTTTCTTCAACTTCCGTAGAGTTTTTTTTTAAAGGAAATCTACATTAATGTGCTCACGGAAAAAGTCATCGTTTTAATTGAAATGATGCACCCCCTGATTTCTTCCGAATAAATAAAAAACATTCCTGTAAAATGTAAGCTAATTTTTTTTTTGATTACTGCCCGCGCTCGTAGCGGTGCAAGGACTCACAGTGTATGGCACGAGGACCACGGCACGACAATCGACAACGCACGAACGCGATCGACTGGTGAATGCGTCCTACATCTAGGGTTTATTAGTTCAAAAAAAGTTAAAGATATAAAGCGAAATCAAATACTTCCTCAATTTTAAACCCGCAGCGGAAAATTTGCAAATTTCGAACTATCAAAATTTATAGAAAAAATTTCTCTCAACTCATCTAGGAATGTCTACTAATTTTTTATCCAATTCCTACGAAAAACGGCTACGGCTTAGCATCCTTCTCTTAACCTTTTATTTCTTTTTTTAAGTGCAAATATAAACATTGTGTTTCTCTCATTTTCTTTGATAAAAATTTCAAAAATTTTCCAAAAAAAATTACCAAAAAATTACCATTCGGTGTTTAAATAGAAATCATCACAAGTGTGTTACGAAGAAATGCAAATTTTTTATTTTTTTTTTATTTTTGGAAAAATGTAAGTACTTTCATTTGTATTTCAAGTCAAGTGCCCTGAAGATGTCCTCATAAGATGAAAGGCGTTGGCCTTAAATAAAACGGTGTGAAAAATCAAGTGTTTTCTTTTATTATTAAAATAATTTAATTTAACAAATTGCTTTGTACATAGTGGTTTTTGGTGATTCTGCTCTCATATTTAATTTTTTTTTAGAACTTAAAATAACAGTACCGGCCACATAATTTTCAAAATCTTATTGTTCTCAAAAACGACTCCACAACTTTTCTTAAAAAAAGTCAATAAATTTCATTCAGTAAAGGCTACTGGAATTATTTATCAAAAAATTGTTATTAATGGTGCCATCCAAAGAATAATTTTTTTGTTTTCGATTTTCGTCAAAACGGTTATTCTGATTTAAATATTTTTTTATACAAGAACTTCTAAGCAATAAAAATAGTTATTTTTACTTGGATTTACAAAAAAAAAAATTGTAAAAGATTTTTTACACTCTTTTTTAAAGTATTTTATGAAAAAATTTACTTTTATGAACAAATAACGGTACCTTCCATACAAATGCTTAAAAAACAGTTAAGGAAAGCGTTTTTTTTTTTTTTTTAAACGGCTCCTACGATTTTATATAACATTTTCTTTATGCTAAAATTAGTGCGATATACTACCAAAAATTATTAAAACTTAAAACAGGTATAGTATAGTAAATAGTAACTACCTCTCATAGAAAGTTTTTATTTTAATTTTGAATTTTCTAATCATCTGCTAAACAAATTAAGAATATTACATATCAAATTTTAATTTTTTTTTTAAAGTTTAAATTTTTTTCAAAAAAACTGATCCAGTTGATGATTTTTTAAACTCGATACCTACTTAACGATTTTTTAACACTGTTAAGAATATTTAAGAAACATAATATTTTACTTCCCTGACAAAATAACGGTACTTCCGTACAAATGTTAAAAACCGTTGAAGAGATAAACTTATATTTTTTCGAAAACGACTCCCAGGAATTTTATAAAATTTGCCTGTGTGTTTTTTTCGATTTTGAGTTTTTTTTCATTATTGGCTGATCACATATAAATAGCTTTTTTAGGTAGGAACTTCCAAAAAATATAAATAATATAAGATAAGAAATTTTTCAAACAAATATTTTGTAAATTTTAGGAATAAAAACAAAATATTTTTTTGAAAGTTCTAAATATGTTTTCGAAAATTGAAAAATATTTTGGGAATTAAAAATAATTAAAGTATTATTTCAAAACTCAATATTTGTAAATCGGATTGTAAGTTTATTTTTGTAAATTTAATTGAATGACCAATTTCGAAAAAGTCACATCTTGCATATTTTGAATTTTGACAAATACGATTTAATCATCATGTTTAATTTAGATACCGAAAATAACAGTTTCACTAATTTTTTAATTTTTTTTTCTGACAAATTAAATGTACTTAATTCTATCAATTTCGAAACGATCACATCTCATAAAAATAAATTATCCAAAATTGTATGCAAAGTGACGTTTTAAAACAAATATTTCTATAATGACTGATTGCTTTTATGGACCCCAAAATGTAATCCAGAAATAAATTTCATAAATTTTGAACTACTTTAGAAAATAATTAGTTTCTTTTTTTGATTTTCTGAACATTTTAAATTTTTGGAGATGTGCCCTTTTCGAAATTGACCAATTAATTGTTTCAATTAAAATAGGCATACCAAAATTTACCTACTGTTTTGAAAATTTTATATTTAAGAAAATTATTTTTTAAAACCAGAAAATTTATATTTGTTCAAAAATTTGGATAACATTCCCTTTCTTCTTTATATGAGTGCAAAAGGTGTGTAGGTAATCCATTCTTTAAAATACTTTGTTTTCATATTTTTACATTTATGCATCAAAGTCATCTAAATTCTGGAATACCTAATTTTTTCAAAAACGTGACGCTAACTACTTGAATCCAAAATTAAATATTAAAGATTGCCTCGTGGCATGATGGTTAGTTCTTAGGACAGTGTTTCGATTCCCAGCCACAGCCACCTAAAAACAGAAATGTTTTTTCTGAGGTACTGCCTCTTGCGAGGAACTGACAAATCCTCCAATTGTAAACTTGTCATGAATAAGTGCTTCTCATCTAGCCGTTCGGACTCGGCAAAAAACTGTAGGTCCCCTCGATTCCTGGCAAAACTACTCACACAGGAATGGTTGAGATTAGTAAGTCACTAGGCCTTGGTTCTCCACGAGCTGTTGTGCCACCATTTTTTTTTTAAAGGTTGATAAAAAATGACGATACTCGTTTAGTTGAAAAAGTGGACTACACCACTTTTGCATTCACGATTCTAAGCTTCTTGAACTTAAGACTTAGTATACGTGTGACCCGGTCATACATTTTATTTGTATGCATTTTAGTCTTACCATCCACCTAAACTGGTCAGATTTATAAAAAAAATTACAAAAATTTAAGCTTTAAAGCGTGACAACCTTATCAATTTTTACCACTTTTGTTTTAAGACACTACCTTCAAAACTGTATACCTTTGATCTCATCTAGCACCTTTATGAGCGTGAGTCGTCCTTTAGCTGGATCTTAGACTATGAGTTTATAATTCTGATTTTCATTAACTGACCTCTTGATGATAATTTTTTTTACAAAGTTGCTTTCTTCTTTGTTTCTGCAGCAGTTCTCTGATAAAATTTGAGTATTTTTCTCATGACTAGAAAGTTTGAATTTCAATGTCTCAAATGTTTCCAAATAGGCAAAACTTATGTAATTTTTGCTGACATCTTTCACATTTAGCCATAAGTAGTAAGTTAGCAGAAATCAGTCGTGCATTTTTCTTGTCTTCAATCAGCAACAAAATGTCCAAGTCTTTTGTTGAATTACCCTGTTAACAAAAAAAAAAAAAAAAAAAAACAAATAAGTATACCTACATTGATTGGACATCCCAATTAACATAGCATTTAAATTTATTTGGCTTGCTTTCAGTGTTAAGTTCACTGTGATTTCTCATACCTTATAGTTTCTTACCAAAGCAGCATATTATTGGAGTGTATACCTTCAATGCAACATTGTTGCAATGTAACAGTTGGAGTTGGCAATGTAACCTAAAAGCATTTTAATTGATTTAATCGCCCTCTCGCCATTGGAAAGACCTTAAAAAAAAAACATACATACCTACTTCATGACTTAGATTTGTATGGCTGTCAGCCAAAATGGGGGTTCTTTGGAAAAGGATAGGATATCTCTTACTAAATAGATATAAAAATAAAGTCAGTTGCCCAGCATGAATATTTTGTTGTACCTTTGCCTGATAGAGTACTTTAGTGGTGGACGACCCATAGTTATTTTCTATGTTTTTGCTTTCTATAAATCTTATTGGGGAGATCTGTCCAAAGGTCTAATACAAAGTTGCAGAAAAGACAAAATTGCCCAAGTCAGACACACTGACCCTGACCCTGGAGTTTTTTTACATACATTTTTTTTTTAGTTTTAAATTGAATTCGAATTAGTTTTCTCTCCCCATATCCTGGTATAATCAATGTTTCGCACAGTGAAAAATGTAATCAACACTTAAAAACAAAAGGAATTCAATTTCCGATCACTGTTACCGCCAAGTAACATGTTTGTGATTGCATTTAATGTCTTTACTGATTCGTTGTGCGACCAAGAGTATTAAGAGTAAAGACAGTATGGCTAACAAGGAGATATTTATAGTTGAAAAAAAAATATTTTACTGATTTTTTTTACCATCAGCCCCTTCTATACATGTGAGACATGGGAGAAATACAACATTTGATAAATAGTACTGAGGCATGATGGCTTTAAATTGAGAATTTTGACTTGTTTAAGTTTTGGTTACAGCAAAATGAAGCTATGTTCCACACGCAAGCCGTTTTACTGCCCACTAAATTCAATAAATCATGAAACCAGTCGATGAAGTGGTGTGATGCTGGTTGGCTTGAATTTAATGATGTTGGAGTATCAGTTCAAAAAATATAACTGATCGATGCAATTCAAAAATTTATTGACGATTCAGGAACTTAATAAAATTATTGGTGAATCAGTTCGTGAAATTGTAGTGAAAAAACAATCAAAGTTATTTGAATAAAATAATATATAAAAATGAATCGCAAAGCTTACTCTATATAAAAAAGCAATAATAAGTGAAAAATATTTAATAATATTTTTTTGAATCGTCTTTTTTTAGGAACCAAAAGATATTCAGTGCAGGTTAATCACAATTTTGTTTGTAATTTTAAAATTCAATTTTGTAAATATGTGCAAAATTTGAAAAAGTGCAAAATGTTCAAAATAGTTTTGACACTTTTTTAAATGGTGGTGTTTTTGTTTCATTTTCTTGAAATACTTGATAAATAATTTATTCATTTATAACTATTATTCTAAAGGGAATTGCACTTTTATGACATACTGTATCAATATCATTAATAAGACTCCATTACTATGTGGCATTCAACCATGAAACCCCATAAACATGTACAACATACAATACTTACCTATATTCGAATGCTTCCAATGAATTTAAAATATTTTTGCCTCGTCTTCGAAGTATAGAGAAGAGAATAACCTGCTGATTCTCATCCACAATAAAAATTGCATAGCTGATGTAGCTGCAACCAGCATTTCCTAGACCAAGAATACATATATGCCTTTGCCAGAACTTTGAGATAAAATAAATGCAACAATGTTGCAAAAACATTAAATTCGATTCCAAAACTAGAATGGTTTATTTATTTTTGCACACTATGTGTTTAGAACTTGATTTATATAGAACTTTAAAGGGAAGTTATGAATTTGTAAAAAAAATCGAACCGTAGAAAAGATGAATGCACACATAAATTCCACAGCATCTACATTGAAAAAAAAATCGAGCATTTAGTTAATTTCAATTTTCCTACATAGGTGCTTCAACTTGTCAACTGGCATGAAATTGAAATTGTGACATGACAAACTTGTGGAATATATTCAATTTTCATTTTTCGATATTTGAAAAACATTTCTATATTTTATTTCACCTAATCATTTGAAGATATCAGTACTTATATAAATTTCAACAAATGCTCGGATATCATCTATTATGATATAAATAGGTTCCACAATTTTTTCAGGCAATTAATTTTAAATCTAACGTTAAATGTTCTTAAAGTACAAAATAATGTAGAAAATTCAGCAAGCAATTGATTTTGTTTCAAAATAAAAGCTGTGGAACTTAAAGTTACAAATTTCTCACTTAAGTTTTCTTAAACTGTCACCTTGTTCAATAGCACTTCTCATGTTTATCAAATTTTCTCCTTTAAAACAGTGCCTTCTGATCTGTAGTGAAACAAAAATTTAATGCGTTCCACAACCTTTTTTCAAGATGTTTTAAATTTACTGTTGCAACAATAAACTCCAAATGATAATGTATTACGTACTATCTGCAAAATTTTCATGTTTGCTAGCCAACATTAAATCTTCTTTAAAATAAAATATGTGGAATCTAGGGCTGTCAGTTTTACACTCGCTTGTTCCTTACAAAACATATATTTGCGTTTTTGATCTGCCTTTTAAATTCTTAGATCAATTGGATTTTTTTGTCTTTAAATTAACTTAATTGTTTAAGCTGTCAAGCACAGATTCTTCTCATTAATTTGTCCCCTTTCGTGAAGTGAAAAATGAACAAACATTCCACAATATGTGGAATTCCACATAATTTCTAAATTATTAATTTTTAAGTTTGGAATTCCCAAGGAAAAAGGTAAGAGTTTTAAAGTTGTACATTTGAAAATCAGTGACTTATGATTTAAAATAAAAGCTGTGGAATGTAAAGCTTAAAATTTCACACTAAAAGTTGTTATTAACTTTTCTTTTTCATTCGATCTACATAAGATGACTAAAATGAGAAGAATTGAGCTTAGGGTTGAAACTTAACGTGTTTTTTATCAAACTTTGTTTTCATCATCAAATCATTGGAGCAAGTTTCTGCAACCTAGTTCCTTGCAGTAGTTTTTTTTTTTTTTTTTTTTTAAGTTGAGCACATTTTACCGTGAATCTAATCACACATTTTAAGGTGTAAAACAGAAACCAATTCCTAGATAGAAATGGGAAACTATATGAGGATGGGTGGCGGTGAAGGAGATGGAAATTCTTGACGGGGCACTAACAATGAGAATCGCATTCGAGACGGCCGGCCGACGTCGTTCTTGCTACCACGCTAAAGTAGTAGATTGGGAAGCTCATGGTCACGCTCGTGGTTAAGGAGAAGGTTTACTTGATGGTTTGGGTGGCTAGAGGGTGGTGGTAAGGAGAAGTCAATTTTATGGTGACCGTCGAACATTTTTCTCACTGTCCGATACGTCTGTCTCCCTATACAGCAGACGCAGACTGCTGCTGCTGCTCCTATTTCTGCTGCTGCTGCTGATGATGATGATGACGTGATGCAATGCTGCGGTTTTTATTCGGAGCAAATTATTGTCTGCCTCGTTGGTCATTAACACGCGCAACATTGTTTCCATTCGCCCAAAAAGTGTGAACAATAATTTTGGTTGTGTTGTTTTTATTTCTTCTTAGAACATCTGTAATGCTCTCTGCTTGTATTTTTGCATATACTGTGATACTGTGGTTTCGACAAGTTCTGGACAGAAAAGATAAACCACAACTGCGTCGTAGAGCAGAGTAGAGCAGATCAAGTTTAGCTTGATGCACAAAGTTAATGGAAGCCATTTCACATGTTTGCATGTAGACCAGCTGTCAGTTTAGACCATTTGGGAGCAAAGTGGGCAAAAGTATTGTTGTACATATATTTTATTCTTTTATATAGTTTTTTTTTTATTTGTTTTATAAATTTTCCTTGACAGCCACAATTTGTGGTAATTGTGGGTAGAAAAAAAAAGCAAAAGAGAGACTTGCATGAAGCTTTTTTTTCAGACTTTGGAATATCGTCGTCAGTGTGACAATGTAATTAAAATTTTATTTAACTTTTATTATGTCATGAAACGGAAAACGTTTATATATAAGAATGACATATTCAGCGACTTATTCCTAGATGCAAATGACTTTAAATCGAGTGTGGGATGCCACCTGAGATATAAGTTTATATAAATATGTTGTCGCCAGTGCAAAGAAAACTGAATTATCTTTTATGCGCGACTGCCCATTGCCCATGACATGAATTGAAGATTTTAAGAATCTATCATTAACAACGCCCATATTATATGTCACAGAATAAGGAATATTACCAAAAAGTTGTTAAAGAATAATGAGTTGTTTGATTATAATTAAAAAAAAAATATACATACCTACATCGAAAAATATATACATATACCTACTAACAAGTTTTTACAAAAAGGTTTGAAAATTTCACAAGTTTTTTATGTTTGACACATCTGGTGATTTATAATGAAAAAATACTTAAGAGCTGCAGTCTATTCCATAGTATCATAAATCAATCAAAGCTCTTTGGATCATAGTTAGAGGATTTTATTTTTGGTTACCTAAGATAGTTAAAGTTAGTAAAAAGGTTGCAAGAATTGATATTTTAGATTAGATTTTAGACAATTTTTATTCAATTTCACTTAAGAACTACATAATAACAATGTTTTTACATAATTAAGATAAGTTTTAAATGAATAAAAAAAAACTGAGCCATTCAGTAACATTTGAAATGATAGTGTTGAGTGGCTGGCAAATAAAGTTTAAACATACAAGAGAAAAACTGACGTGGGGTACTTACAGTTGTTCTTTTGTGTAATTTAGCGTTTAATAATTATAATAATTCAAGTAAAAAAAAAAAAAAAAATTAGCAAATATTTATCAAATTGATTTTTAAAAAAGTTGAAAAGTTGTTTTACTAAAAGAATCCTTTCGCATTTTATTGTCTTACTTTATAAACCAATTCAATATTGTATATGTCCATGGTGAAAAGCCATTCTTTGATTTTTCTTGAGAAAAAGTTGAAATTATTTATTGTTCTTATTGTCAATGGAAGATTGTTGAATATAGTTCGCGATGTCATCAGATAAAAATTCATAAAATGTGTTTTATGTGCGATCAAAGTGCTGACAAGTTCTAAGTTGTTAACCCGTACTTTGTTAACCCCACTTTGTTGAAAAAATTCTCTTAAGACTTTAAACACATAAAGATGACGTAATGGAAGTATCCTTAATTCGCGAAAAAGAGGCCAGCTGTGTGTACATCGATTTTTACCACATATTAAACGAATTATTTGCTTTTGAGCAATTAAAAGGGGTTTCAAAGTGTTCATAAAGGTACCCCCCCAACTAACTATAGCGTATTGCAATTTAGACTGACTAAGTCCATAGTAGATCATGGTTAATACATTCTTGGAGCAATATGGTCTTAACAGATAAGTCTTTCGAGTTACAAGATTTATATAATTTTTAAGCGAATTCACATGATATTTCCAGTTAAGATTATTGTCGAAGAAAATGCCTAAGTATTTAAAAGAGTCAACACGTTCGATTTGAAAACAGTTTGGGGAACACAGGTTATTTGTTAACAAATTGAATCTACCACACAGATGCAAAGGTAAAGCAAACTTTTGACAATCATACGAGTGATAAAACAACTCAAAATCTCTAGGAAAATCATCTGATAGCTTGAAACACATAACTTTTGTCTTATCGCTAATAATTAATTTATGATATGCAAACCAAGCTCTTAGCAATTGTAAATCCTTATTTAAATTGGCAAAACATTGCAAATAAGTTGAAGCTGTGTAAGTAAATGCTATATCATCTGCAAAGGCTACACGATTTCCAGAAAAATCTTAAAGGAATAGTGAGTTGATGTAGATTAAGAAAAGTAATGGGCCTAAAACAGAGCCCTGTGGGACACCATTTTTTAATTTTTGGACATTACTGAAAATACCATTTATTAATACTCTTTGTTTCCTTCCAATCAAATACGATTTTAACCATTCATATATCACACCTCTTAAACCAGTATTATATAGCTTGCTTAAAAGTATTTCATGGTAACCATGTCAAACGCCTTTGTCATGTCAATAAACAGCGCCATCGTGGACTGACTTTCGTGGATTCCTCTGTATAAATCACAACATACTTTTAAAATCGCATCTTCCGTACATCTACCTGATCAAAAGCCAAACTGATCTTCAGAAAAGAAATTGATTTTTTCAAGAAATAAGAGCATGCGCTTAAACGATTTCCTTTTTTAAAAATTGGGATAACTTCCGCAGTCTTTAGTGCGTCAGGGAATTTCCCAAAACTAACACTTAAGTTGAAAATATAACAAAAGATATCAACAATTTCCCAAGATACTTTTTTTAACATAATAGCAGAGATGCCATCACTAGTACAAGATTTTTTACTATGCAAACTTTGAATTTGATTATGTATTTCACCAGGCGAAAAATCTTGAAAGCAGAAGCTGTTAGTTTCCATTTTATCTTTTTTTATATTATCTGCAATGGTGCAGTTGCAGCAAAGGTGGTACGGTACTGGGGGTTTCAAAGCTACGGTGACATTTACAAAATACTCGTTAAAGCTATTTGCAATAATACATGGATCAGAGATTATACCATCATTTCATATAATGTTTGAAATCTCATTAGACTTAAGTTGCTTCCCTAAGATACCATTTACAACTCGCCATTCTTTTTTCACATCACCTCTATATTGGTTTAAGCGATTTTTATAATAGGAATCACGTGCCCTAGAAGTATTTCTTTTTACACGTTTGATGAGCTTGGTATAATATTTTTTCAAGTTTAAGTTTAATGGATGCTTTTTGCATTTATTAGCGATGTTATTTTTTAGTTTAATTTGCTTTAACAAACCCTGTGTCATCCAAGGCTTCAAAAGTTTTGTCCTGTTTGTAAAATTTACTATTTTTTTGGAGCTCTCTAAATGTCTACTTAAGATTGCAATGAACTGGTCATAAGCTTCAGAAGGGACGCTCTTAGAAAAAGATATATAAAATAAATTATAAGATTAATTTTTCGTATCCATTTTTTTAACTGGGTTTTATGGTCTTATTGTGTATTTCGTGTACCTCACCACAGAGTAAATTATGAGCTATATGAGTCGATTTCATATAATGGTTAAATCAGAAAAACTCATCAGTTTCTCAGAAATAAACTGTTTGCGACGAGAATTTCTTGACGCATCATAAAAACAAATAGAAAAAATTATGTGACCACTTAGTTTTTGGGAGTTTTTCACTTATGGATCAAAAACTATCAAGTATTTACTCTAAATTTCATCATAGTACAATTGAAAACTATACAATTTCCAACAAATCTGTGTTTACGATTTTTTTCTGCGACTCAAGCGTTAGTTGAAAATTGACGCATTGAATCAATCCATTTGAAGACACTAATTAATTACTTTGCGCTACAAAATTCAAATTTTGTCTCTGGAAACAAGTTGCCAAAAAAAAAAAACTAACTTAAAGAACTTTAAAACGTCCTTTCACATGATTGAATACATCCAGTTAACAAAACAAAAACAAAATGATTTTATGATAATTTTTTGAATACAGGTCTTCCAGGGAGCTGAAATTTTTACTTTTTTTTTATTTTGAGTCAATTTTTTAGAAAATTGTTATTTTTTAAAATGTATATAATTAAGATTTTACCAAGCATATTGCTACGACTTTTAAAGAACACAAAATATGGTGAAATGTACTAAAACTGAAACAGACGACACTCTTTTATTTTTTATTTGTATTTTATTCTTTCTCTTTTTGACCATATTTCTGTTGATATTCTTGATAAAGTGTTATTTTTTGACCTCTTGACATTTCTACTTCCCATATTTTATTTAAAAATTTATAATTTTTTCGTTTTTGTTGTCTATTCTTCTGAATGGCAACTGTTTTTACTGTACGTTATTACTTAGCTTTTATTGCATGGAATAATTTTTGTTTGGCATGATGCGAGTTCATGCAACCGTTCATATAAGAAAATTATAATTTTTTCTTGCAAAATAAATATTATTGCAAGAAATAATTTTATTAAAGTTCACTATGCCATGGCACTGACATCCATGGTACTGACATTAAGACAGTTTATGTGACCTTACTATGGTAATGAGAAAAATAATTTCCAGGAAAATTTCAAAATATGCCTTTATAAGTATTAAAAAATTCTGAATATCAACCAAAAAAAAAAACATGCAAAAAAAATACTACCACGGTACTGACAAATAAATTCGTGACACACTTTTTACGAATGAAAAAAAAATTACTCTTAAAGTACAACAACGTTACAAAAATAAAACGACTGTCGTAAATTATGCATAAATAGTGATTCTTTTAGAAAACCACCATTCAAACGTCTTGAAACTATTAGAAAATGGCCGTTTACGAGCAATAAGTAAGTATGTATTTTGACTTAATTTTTGCAAAAAAACTTTAAGCAAATATTGCAATCAAACTTTTCTACGAACAACATTCATATTCATTGAAGCATTGCATTAGAAAATAGTAAATTTACTAGGAAAACAAGGAATAGATATGCCATGGTACTGACATTCTGACTACACTTTCCCAAGCCATATGGAATGAGTAGTAAATTTAGTCTTGATATCAAATTTTAGTAAATAGCCATTTACCCAACTGAAATCAAAAATATATACGGACATTTTACATTATAACAAAAAAAAGCACTGGACTCAAAGAATCATAGTTGGCACGGAATCACCCATATACATACACCAGTCACGGAAATTAAAGGAACAATATTTTTTCAATTTTTATTGTTTTTTGTGAAAAGCTGTATCTTTGTCATGAGTGGTCGTATTTTTTTAAAACAAAAAATATGCAGATTTATGTTTTTTGTCTTGATATGTATTTGTTTGCAAATAATTTTGTTATAGTACCGTTATTGCGTTATTGCAAGAACTGACACCAAACAATTTTTTCAAAGACAATTTTTTTTTTGAAGTAACCAAATTTAATTGTCAAAAAAATATTTAAAAAAAATATAAAGAGTGGAAAACTCTCCCCCCTTAAGACAGGGGAGTGGCAATTTCTGAAAAACTGATTTGATCTATTGGGTTTACAATGAGAAAATTAAAATTAAATAAAAAACGTTTTAAGAAAAGTACTTTTAATAGTTGCTATTTGTAAATTTTAATACTTTTTCGTAGTATCGCACTTATTTTAGCATACAGAAAAAGTTTTATAAAAATCGTAGGAGACGTTTTTAAGAGAAACAAAATATTTTCCTTAATGTGTTTTTAACATTGGCATGGAAGGTATCGTTATTTTTTCATAAAAGTAAAATTTTGTGCTTAAAACATTTTAAAAAGTATAAAATAACCCTTAAATACAGAGTTTTATAAAAATCGACTTTGAAGTTTTCAAAATATTTGTTTAAACACAAAAATGTTTGAATATTTTTTTAAAACCTAAAAAATAATTTTTTGAAAAATTGAAGTCAGAAATACCGCTTTGAGGAAAATTGAAAATACAGAAAAATGTTATTTTTGGGGAGGTACCATTAATAGTTGAAGTAACTCGTGGCATGATGGTTAGTGCGTAGGGCTGTCATGCCAAAGGTCTGGGTTCGATTCCCGGCCACCGCCACCTAAAAACAGAAATGTTTTTTTCCGAGGTACTGCCTCTTGCGAGGAACTGACAAATCCTTCAAGAGTATACTTGTCATGAATAAGTGCTTCTCACCTATCCGTTCGGACTCGGCAAAAAATTGTAGGTCCCCTCGATTCCTACCAACAACGCGCACACAGGAATGGTTGAGAGTTGTTAGTCACTAGGCCCTGGTTCTCCACGAGCTGTTGCGCCACTAAATTAATTTATTTGTTTACCATTAATAACCATTTTTTGAAAAATGGTTTCCCATCCAATAGTTGTCGCTTCTTGAAAGCAATTCATTGAATTTTTTTAACGAAAGGTGTGGAGCCATTTTTGAAAAAATAGCATTTTGTAAAATTTCTAAAAAAAAATTGTATGGCTGGTACCATTATTTTTAGATCTAATAAATTTGATCCAGCCGTGAAGGCTATTGCTGAACAGACATACAGAATTGTGAGACCCACTTATTTCGTCTTTTCTATCATCGTTATGACAAGTCTGATCAAAATCTCGAGTTCAATTTTTACTTGCGAATTGCGATAGTTTTGGACTCGTTAAAAAAAATTGAGATAACAATTCAACATGACACTACACACATTTCTGTCTGTCTGTCTGTCTGTCTATTCGTCTACAGCGAAAATGGCTCGATCGATTTTCTTCATACATGGTACATAGCGGTTCTTGGTGATTATGCCCACACATTTTTTTAAATTTTTTTTAGATCCGAAAATCACCGTACCTGCCATACAAATTTTTTTAGCAATTTTACATAATCGTATTTTTCTCAAAAACGGCTCGACAAATTTTCTTTAACAAAATTTCAATAAATTACTCTTCCTTCCTTTGGGTGGAAAACTATTTTCCAAAAAAGGTTATTAATGGTGCCTCCCAAAAAACCATTTTTTTAACTTTCGATTTTCTTCAAAACGGTATGACTGATTTCAATAATTTTGTATGCAGAGACTTCCAATAATTATCAATAAAAAAAAAGAAATATTATTGGATTGGAGAAATATTATTGGATTTCTAAGAAATGTTTCATTTTTTTTTGAAAATCAAATATTTCGAAAAAGGTGTGATCGATTTTCTTGAAATTCGCTATTTAAGAGTTTTTTTTAGAACTTTCTAAGGTATTTTAAGAAAAAAATTACTTAAAAAAAATAACGGTACCTTCCATACAAATTTTGAAAAACCGTTAGGTTCTTAAAAACAGCTCCTACGATTTTTATAAAACTTTTTTTATAGGCTTAAATTAGTTTTATCTACTATACCATAAAATATAAAAATTTACAAATAGCAAACATTAATAGTTCCTCTAATGGAACGTTTTCTTCAATTTTGAAGTTTCTGAATATCGGCTACACAGAACTTTATAATTTTTTATATAGGTACGAATTTCTAATAAAAATACAAAATATAAAAAAATATCATGAACTGACAGTTGAAAATTCATTTAAAAGATGCCCAACCGCTGTCTGCTGTTCATTGATTTCTAATAAAACTAAAAAATATTGCATATCAAAATTTTCAAGCAAAAAGTTAAAAAATTTTTTTTTTTAAATTCGATATTTCAAAAACGGGTTGACACATTTTTTTTCAACTTTAATTTTTATATTCACATTTATAAATACTTAAGATTTGCTTACCAAATGTTTTGCTTTAGAGAATTTTATATATAAGAAATTATTTTTTAAGAAAACCGCTTCAAGGATCTAATTTTTTTTGTCCATACAATCATATTCAATAAAGAATTAAGATGGCGTTTTTTTTTCATCTCAACGATGCTGATTAAATATCGAATTTCATGCTTTTAAACATTTTTCTCTCATAGTTTTCATGTCTTTACATATAATTTTCGTAAACCCTCAGCGCCCTAAACTTAAGAAGTACGTGCAACCTAGTCGTGCCTTTTATTCCTTACGAATGCGTAACTTGCCAAATAATATCTACCTATACCACAAGTAAAAAGTGGTAGCCTATTCGAGAGAAAAAACCCAGCCACGCGATTCTTGAGTATCCTAAAGATATGCGATGATATTCAAGTCTTGTGATTGGATCTGGCAATCAAGAACTTGAATCCCGTTGTCTGTGATTTAGTCTTATACCTACTCCGAGGTGAGTTTCTGGTCGATATCATGTTGAAACACCCATCGAAGGGGCACTCAGCACTCTGTCTATGGTATAGCAACATCGTTTCTAAGATATCTTAATATTTGAAGTGGCCCATTAATCCTTAAATTTATAAGATAGGACTCAGATCATATGCAGAGAAACAGGCTCAAATCATTCTACTGTCACCCCTGTGCTTTGGTGAGGTATCATGGATTGAGACATTGGACCTTACCACATCGCACAGCCCATATTCCCTCAAGTAAACAAGGTTAAATTTTCACTTATTTCAAAAAAGTACCGTTTTTCATGATTAAAAGAAACCGATGGTGATTTTTTTTTCTCTCTATACTGCAAATACTGCATAGGTACGAGTATTATAATCTAGAACTTCTATTTATTATTATCTGAAATTTATTGATTTCTCAGTCCTTCCTGGTTATAACTTTCGTGCCATCAACAATGTTTGAATTTTGTTATCTCTTAAAAAAAAATATTATTTGAAATATTTTCACCTGCCCTATCTTGACGGTACTTTCCACACAAAAATTCAAACTCAAAAATGCACTCAAACTAATTGCAAATCTAACGAATTTTGTGTTAAATCACAAAGTAAATATTTCCCATTCAAATATAGTTATTAACTAAAGGTAAACATTTTGATAAAACAAGAACAAACATAAAAGATTGTTAGCCACACAAATAATTAATCATCCTGATAACTGTTTCCACATTATAAAATGAACAATAATTACGAGTACGATAAATTAGATATTATGTGAACTCGTGCTTACAAAAACAAAACATTGAAATAACGTTGCTATTTTAGATACCAAAATGACTACAACAAAATTCAAAACAATTTCACTAAAAGCCATACTGCATCGGAATTTCATAAAATTAATTGCCTAAAGCAAACAGCAACAAATTAATTCCTAATTAAAATTTAATCAATTCATTTAGCAACTCAACTTATTCCATTCAAATTTAATTCTTATTTATTGTAAACAAAACAGTTTATAGTAACTAATCAATTATAGTTATTTATAAAGCTTTAAGTTTTGAGGAGAGATATTCAATATTTTTAATTAGTAAGTGCGCGGTTCACATTATAATAAATTGGAGGATTTATTTCTGTTCAAAAGCCATCCATAAAACACATCCCATGATTTACTGACTAGCACTCATGTGTTCGAATGATAAATTGTAAATTAAAATAAAACAAAATGAAAAGCCACAATCTATGCTAGGCGTATAATGATAATGAACAATAAATTGATATAAAACTATCCAATCAAATTGAGTGCCCACCTGAGACTCAGTGACGACCAACGCCCGCCTTCTTGCAGTTTTGTTTTGTGGCTGACCATTTTAATTTGATTCAATTTAATATTCACGTCAGATATCAACTTTTATTTAGGTTTTTTTTTTTTCGTTGAGTTATTGTTTAACTTGTTTTTTTTTTTACTGTTGAAAAACAACAATGTGTCTCTAAAATGTCAACAAAAACCCACAATAATAAATTAAATTCAGCAAGGACTTTATTCTTGGAAAGCCCACAGTCATTGCGGGCTTCAATGTCAATCAAGTTGATGGTTTTTTGAACAATGGAGTAATTGAGTTCGAATGGCGATCTTTTGTTGCTGGTAGACCTAGTGCAAGCCACACCTTTTCGTTTAAGTTAAAATGTTTATTAAAATATGTACATATATATTTTTTTTTTTATTAAAAAATAAAAATAAATATGAAAAATTATCATGAACTGACACTTGAAAATTCATTGACAGAGTTTTTAAAGATGACCAACAGCAGTCTGCTATTTATTGATGATAGCTGGGTTACAATGAAGGTTGAAGGTGTAAGATGCAGGTTCATTGTATAGTCGGGACCGAATATAGAACATACCGAAGATTTAAAAAATGGCGTGACTTTGAAGAATAGTGAAAAAGTAGGTCCTGCGGTTGCTGTACCTGAACTTTATTGTTAATCGCTGATGTTGTATAATATCGGGTTGTTCAATAAGAGCGCTACAAAAGTTTTTTTAAATAAAACAAAAACGGTTTTGGATATCAATAAAATTCTTTATTGTTGTGAAAGTATGTTCGATGCCATTATGTATGGAACCCGATGCCTTTTGCATGGCCACGTCGGGCACGCTTGCAGAAATCCAGACGCTGAACCCAATTTTCGACGGTTTTCAAGCATATTTGCTTGACGGCCCAATGACGCCGCCGGTCCATAAACCACACCAAACCGTAATTTTTTCGGGATGCAATGATGACTCATGGAGTACGTGTGGATTGCTGCCAGACCAATACTGCATATTTTGTTTATTGACGAAGCCATTCAGCCAGAAATGAGCCTCATCGCTGAAGATGATTTTTCGATGAAAATCCGAATCATTTTCAAGTTGTTGCTCTGCCCAATTCACGAACTTACGACGCTTCTGGTGGTCAAGCGGCTTCAGTTCTTGCGTCAATTTATTCTTGTAAGGATGTAGGCCAAGATTGTTTCGCAAAATTCGCCACAACGACGTCACAGAGATGCCCAACGCTTGAGAACGACGTGTGAGAGACACATTTGGGCTTTCTGCAACTGAAGCCTCAGCGGCAGCAATATTCTCGACACTACGGTCATTTCTTTGTCTCACTGGCACGGAAACATTTTGTATTGTGCCTGTGGATTCAAATTTTTCTAGACGCTCAATTGTTGATCTGCTAGGACTATTATGACGACCATAAATTGGACGTAGCGCTCTTAACGTTGAGGCCACTGACTTCGAATTTCGGTAGTAAATTTTAATAATTTCGATTTTCTTGGCTCGTATATCTTTCCATCATGAAATGGCAAACCTTACTGAAGAGAAATGTCAGAAGAGTGGCAAAAAATATGGCGTCGTTTGCTGTCCCTGTCGCTCTACTTTTGTAGCGTCCCGTTTGAAGAACCCGTACATAAGATTTTTTTTTGTTTTTAGGGAATTTTCCTAGGTGCAGTATAGCTCGAAGAATTACTTGTTCTTAACTAGTTTTTCATTTCTCCCTACATCCTTGTTGTCATTTGATTGAGATCCATGATCGTACGTCGTCACCATCCAATGTAGTCCAGATGTTTAAGGTGTGATTGCAGACTCCACTGGATTCAGCCATTTCCAATCAACAAAGAGGAATGCTGTACATCACTAATCACCAAAAAAAACAGTATTGGTGCCAGTATACAACCTTGTCTAGTCCCACTTTTGATTTCATATTCCTCTTCCCATTATGTTTGCCATTGCCTTATTTCACTCTTCACTTGTTTTCTTAGGAAATTAAATCTTAAAAATATCAAGCGAGTTTAATTACAAGATCAGGACATTGTAACGTAGTCGTGCATTTTATTTCGGTTTGTGACTGAGACCAGACCGAAACTAGACGAGACCGATAGCGATACCGATACCGATACCGATACCGATACCGATACCGATACCGAAACCGATACCGATACCGATACCGATACCGATACCGATACCGATACCGATACCGATACCAATACCGATACCGATACCGATACCGATACCGATACCGATACCGATACCGATACCGATACCGATACCGATACCGATACCGATACCGATACCGATACCGATACCGATACCGATACCGATACCGATACCGATACCGATACCGATACCGATACCGATACCGATACCGATACCGATACCGATACCGATACCGATACCGATACCGATACCGATACCGATACCGATACCGATACCGATACCGATACCGAGACTTTGTTATAGGAGACCGAGACCGATACCGAGACGACAATGAAATTTTTCGATTTTGACGATACCGAGACGATACTTACAAAAGTATCGTTTGATTTATTATCGTGGCCAGTCTTATTTTTATCACGATCCAGTGCCATTTTAGCTGGCATAATTTCTTTTGAATATCCCACTTATAGAATGCCAAGATCCCAGCTACATAAACACATACCTGCAACTGCTTTTGTTTATATCAGATAGCTTAGAAAGTGTTTTCTACAGCTTTTATTTCATTTTAAATAGTTTTCAACAACAACTGAGTCAAACTTGTTTTGAATCGTGTTAACAGTGCTCCAATTGTAAGTTTCTGAAGACTTATTTTATTCGTAAAGTAAGCCCAAACTTATTTAGGAAAAAACAAAAAATAGAACCACTTTAGGAACTTGAAACATTAACGATCAAAGAAGTTATGAAGGCACCTAACCTAAGCCTATCAAATATTTTTCCATAATAAATTTGCCACGAGTCTACTTCACGAATGCCTAATATGAACTATCAAGACTAATGTTTACCAAAATGGCGGCAAAACAAAGTAGTATACCTTCCCGGCGGACACCCTGTACATACCTATACTTAAACTAAAAAAAAAAAACACCAAATACCTACAGTTTCACACTATAGTAACATGGCTTAAGGTATTGTTTCAAAAAATTCCAAGAGAAACATTCAAAATTCCTCCATCAATTATGAGTAAAAAATAAAACCCGTCTCTTCCTCAAATTTCTAGCAATGCTATAAAAAAAAAATCAAAATAAAGAAAGCAGTTCTAGTACCTAGTACAAGCAGGAACAGCTTCCTAGCATTTCGTGTGCAATTCTCTCAAGATTCTCATCTTGAAATTCTAAGGAAGTCATCTGCGCACTGGCAAGTCAGCATTCAGACATAGAGCATACGAGCATACGAGCATAAAACAACAAACAAAAACTCCTGCAAATCATTGTTGTTGTCATGATAATGTGTTTTCCTAGTAAAGTCAGGTAGCACACATGACCAACGATTGCTGATGCTGTGCAAATTGCATCACTGCCACGTTTAGCGCAATGCAGTAGCAATCTTCAGGCTCACATATAGGAAAACTTCTTATTCCGCAGCTACACAAAAAAAAAAAACAAAACATCCAAGCCCAGCTCAAACGATCTCCCGAAACGAAGATTTTTCAATTACCACAATTCATTTTGTCACGGCCCACAGTAGCCGGCAATGTACAGGGTATACCTTATAATATACCCAACCCTACCCAAGAGAGATGATATGTGAGCCACAGATGGAACGATAAGGCATCTAGGCATCCATGGCATGGGCCAAAAGATCTAACCCTGGTCTGGGCGTTCTTGAAGTAGTGCAACTGTCATAATATATTCGACAGAATTATGGTGTAGGTATAAACTATATTCAGCACACAGATGCGGAGTGGGATTCGGAGTTGGGGGTTCAGAGTGGAGGAGCTCATGAAGTTCCGAGTTTCAACGACGAAATGTGGACGACCAAAGTCGTGCACTCAGTGGTCATGAACCTTCTTCATCGGTTTTTGTTGTTGTTATTTTGTTTTGCAACTTGGGCATATCGTATATGTCTTAATACTTTACTGGCTCTTGGAGATGATGAAGGCGAAACAATGAGAGATCGCTGATTGCCATCGATTGGAGGTGGGCAAGGGAATAATATACAATACCTACACCAATACCTTCGAAACTGTTGAAACTCAAACTTGACTATCAAGATCGGGTGTTGATCA
Organism: Dasysyrphus albostriatus; assembly: GCA_946251815.1. Taxonomy (NCBI): domain Eukaryota; kingdom Metazoa; phylum Arthropoda; class Insecta; order Diptera; family Syrphidae; genus Dasysyrphus; species Dasysyrphus albostriatus. The sequence continues at coordinate 34,965,901 of OX276338.1, read as the reverse complement.
AAAATTGAGATATGTTTATTTGTATGGAGGTATATTTTGTTTTTAAGGGATCACTGACATGGAGCAGCCAGTTATTCGGCCTTGGGCGGGACCATATTATTACACTCATAACCATAATGGTATGTAATTATATGCAATCAGCACGAAATGTGCATTGGTGTGGATCGATGGAGTCATACATTTCGATGTGTGTACTTGGGTGACGAAAAGTCAGTCATTAAAATTGTTAAATAAAATTAATGAGTTACAACAAGAACCCTTTATTGATTGAATGATGTAATTGTTAAGGATTTCGATAAGACAGAGTGATCAAAGGGCGTTATTTCAGATCATTAGGGTATTGATTTTGATTTTTTTTCTGATGTTTCCTTGAATTTATAGTTTCATAATTTTTAAGAAAATAGTTTTATATCTTATTTAAAGCTTAAATTTTTACAATTTACTTGAGTTCTATGTCATTAAGACACACAGTTCCATATCAACACCTAAGACCCGAATTAAGTCAGTTAATTTGAATTCAGCTGAAAGTGGGAAACTTAGAAGACCAGCAAGTCCAAATCAGCTGGACCTACATATGTGAGATCGAATTTGAGGGGACCTTGGTCAAACGAGGGATATTTTCTGATTACTGATTTCAGATTATGAAAAGAAATATGATCAACCACTCGAAACTTACTCTGAAGCTGGCTATAGCTTAAGCAATCTGGCATCTAACCAAGCCAAAGAACCGAATGGCTCAGTCGTTTACCGCCAGCTTTATATTTAAAGATATGCTTTGAGATCATGGCATCCTTTATGTATGTGGGATATTCGCAAAAGCATTATGACATCTAATTAGTAAAAACAAACTACAACAACCTTTAAGCTGGCCATACATGGCCATACATACATGTTGTCAGTTAGTCGTATGTGGGGTGGATCGGCAACCAATCCATTTGTATTTTACGCCAGTCTGAAATCCAACTGAGCCAAATGAATCGGATGGCTTGGTCGTGTATAGCCAGCTTTAGAAATAGGTAACCCATAGAACATTTTTGATCAATGGTCAAAGTTCTTCAAAGTCATACACAATTTTTAGGAGCTTATTTTTGGGATGTTGGCAAAAGTCGAGTATCATCTGAAAGCCACTAAATTCTGATGAAAGGTCACTTTAGTTTTAGCTAATTATTGGTCAACAGTAGAATTTTTAAATACATTTTTTAACTTTATTTTTCAAGGTCATAGAAATAAATGTAGGCCCCTCAAGTAATAAAAAAAAAAACAATAAGAATGTCATTTTGTCATTTTGAAGTTCACTAAATAGTAATAAAAGGTCATGGCAGTATTAAGCCCCATATTTATAGGATATTGCGAAAAAGTTAACCACACTTAAGAAGCCACTCAATCGTCATTAAAAAGGAATATGTTTCAGTCATTGATCAGCAAAAGATTTTGTTATAAATTTCTTAAGATTATTTGAAGGTCAAAGTAATTTTTGTGATCTAAGAGGCCTTTGACATGGTAGAACTACATTTTTTCCAAATATCCCTCAGAAGAAGTGTAACAAATCGTATGTGATCTTGAAAATGTTTTACCACTAATTGATTATGTTCTATATGTAGCCATTTTTTTAAACTTGCTTGCTTATCCGGGCTTCCAATCCATTTAAGATCTGAAACACGGGAGCCTTCCATCCTCCACGATACTGAGCACGCTGCTTCCAGTCAACTACACAAATCCCTCTGCCATTCGTGATGCCTTGGGTTTTTATCGGAGGTTCGGTTTCCTTTGTTCTCTCACATCGGGGGGCTATGATTGAAAGACCCTCTTGGCTCGATCATTATTGTCAATTCACTCGATGTAGCAGAGCCAATTTAGTTGACGTGGTTTTATTTTGTTTAATGCAGCCAGGTGATGGAATTCGTGATTGTATCTTCTCCTCCATTGGCCCATTACGCCACAGAAACAAAAAAATTTCGTTCAAAAAGGAGCCCAGTATCAGCTCTCCAGGACTGGCAGCATAAAGATTTTAAAAAGCGGCTTCATCTTTAATGTGAAGAGTTTAAATCCCATCTGTTGCGCCAAACTGAAGTGGCGCCAAAGAACGACCCTAGCAAACCGGTGCTTGCTAGGGTCCTTCTTCGTCAGATCTCCACTAAGATGTCGTTCGTTAGGTTTGCTAAGGTTAGGTGAGGCATGCACAGCACAGTGGCCATTGCATACACGAGAGCCTTATCCTCCATTGTGATCGCCTTCCGAAATAAAGCAGAGATGTACCTAAAAGAATGGTTTATAGCCTGTGCGTTTTATGAATTTTCTCATGTTTGCCCTTGAGACCTCCACTAAATCGTTCAGTTCTCCAACAAACCTGTTTCCAAAATAACGGAGGCAATTCGTTTCAAGATTTGGACAATCGCAGAGCAGATGCTTAATGGTTTCTATTTTTTCCACATTCTGACAGCTCCTAGAGAAATTGAGTGTGAATACTTTCCAGTCTGGTGGACATTGTGCCAATGACACAATTGTTAGAGTTAGAATTGAACTCCTTCTTGAGCTTCTTTAACTAATGTGTGGTGGAACTGGGTTCTGCATTGACTAGAGTTGGGGTCACTTCTCGTCCTTTTTTGCGCTCTACCTGATGCCTGGTCAGAAATACCACTAAAATACATCTGCTGGTTCCTGTGCTTCGTTGCTAGGCCACTTTCGCTGTTTCAAAGAGCCTGCGTTCCAGATTTAAAGTCAGCAGCCAGTTGCTTCTAATAAAACTACTGGGTGTCGTTTCGATCGCCAAACTCTTCCACAGCCTTCAGATGGGAGGCTGCGTATGCCTTCTTCTTTCTACGAAGGGTCTTCTTCTCTTTGCTGTTTTTGTTTTCTGCTGCTGCATATTCGAAACCTTAAGTATCAAGTGGCTAAATTCTATGCTTATATGACCACGTTTAGTTACGCATACATAATGTTCGATTTGACAACAAACAAATCTTAGCTTTTCAAACCAAATCTTAAGTTTTTCCTTTCAGTTCTATCTGCACGCATATACAAAAATTCCCTTCCTAGGAACTACACCTGCATAGTTGATATAAAAAAAAAACATCAAACTTGAAAGTAAAAAATTTCAACTGATTTTTAATACAATGTTGTTGGCGCGCCAACATCACAGGGACAATGATGATGATAACCATGACAAGGAAAGGGACTTTGAAAGCTGACCGACCTGAGTGACCAACCAAAAACATATCCCGCCATCTGCTGCTGATGGTGGATGGCATTTCGTTTGTCGGCCGTTTGTCTACCTGCCGGCCGTCATAGTAAAACATTATTATTCCCTTGGATCTATCTCACTCAACGCAAGCCGTCGCATCTTGTCGTCCGTTCATCGCTGCCGCTTTGTTACTTTTGCGTTATGTTATGCTCCTCAAGCTAGTGTAGCAGCAGCAGCAGCTAGTTTAGGAAGAACGCAAGTAAGGGCTTTAATACCTTGTTGCCGGTGTTGCGCTGTAGTGATGGTGATGGTGGTGTGCTGCTCCTATGGGGCACTTATTATCTCTTTGTGGTCAGCGATGACAGCCGCAACAATCTTCTGTCTTCTTCAGTGAGCAATCACATTTCAGAATATACTGTCGAGCGAAAGTAAAAGATGGTTCTGCCATCATAGGGTAATATTCTGATGGTTTTTTCTTACAATCCGAATAATCCGAATTAAAAAATGGTAATAAAGAATTTGTAGAAGAAATCAAGTAATCAGTGCAGCACCGCTGTAAGCACATCAAAAATGCAGAAATTTGAGTCTTGCTTGAATTTTCAACTGATCTAAGGGCCAGTTTTTCAGTCATGAGTTAATTTTGAGTTGAATCACAGTAGATTAATCCTGAAAATAGCTTTGCCCGGAGTAAATTTAGAAGCAGTTTTTCAGTTGAGGATCAACTCTATCTTTCAGTTGTCTAAAACCTACTAAAATCGATGTGCAGCACTTTGGATCACTCTTTTACGCATTTGACTATCGAAATTATGGTGGGACCTTAGTGAAAATCACCCTCAATTAAGTCCCTGAGTTTACTCACTAAGCTAGGTGAGTTAAATCGGAGTAAACAGAGGATTAAAATTGACTGAAAAACACGTTTTTTGGAGTTAACCCAGACTCAACCCGCGTTGACTTAGTTTATCTTCCACTTAAAAACCGGCCCTTAGTGCCGTAAACAATAGGGTAAATATTTCAATATTTTCCTTTTAAACATGTTCCTATATGTAATTTGGAAAATCTCTTCCTTTCCTGACCATTTCAAAGCATACATTTTTTTATGTTTCATTGGAGTTATTATTTTAGCTCGCCGATTCATTTAGTCTTGTCGTGGTTTTTGGTTTGAATGTTGCTAATGGATTGATACTGTCGTATCGGCGAAGTGAAAGACAGAAGGGCACTAGGCACATGCTATGCCTGGTTTAAGTCTATAGCTTCAGCTCCAGGGGCTTCAACGAACAATTGTTAACAAAACTTTTTAACATGATTTGTTGATTGGCCACATGTGGCAATGGCAACAGCAGCTACAGTTAAAGCTATACAGCAGCAATAGTAAATGACAGAGTTGTGGTCGGAATAGGAGAATGGCCAGCAATCAACAGTCCCTTTTTGACCAAGCTCATATATAGAAGCGGGACATAGCCAAAGACCTATTGGGACGGACAACAGACAGACGACGACGTTCGGTCAAAGAAAATCCAAACCCAGCAACAGAAAAAAAAAAAATCTGACGAGCGCGCGAAATCCTTCTTAATTATCGCCCATGTTCGATTATTATTCATGAATTGGTGATGCTGCAGCATGATTGGGTGAATGATCCTTGTTCGGAGAGGTCTGATGGAGATAGAGACTCGTGGAGGATTTTTCTTTTCGCTTTTTATTCTGGAATTGATTTTCAATATCGAAACGAGAGAGATAGTGATGGTCGTTCTGTTTGTTTGTTGTAGGCATCTATTTTTGTTGCGGTCAAAGTAACAAAACAGGACACATGGACTGTGCGGATCCCTTTAATTACTGTAGATGCGCTTTTGGGATTGGGCTTGAGTTGCTCAGCTTAAGCTGAGTATAATAAGCCTGAGCATGGGTGTGTGTGACATGGCAATCTCTGATGTGGGCCCCAAACACATACGAGTATACTCGGAGGATAGTCCTCCTCCTGAATGGAATAATTAGTGCTGAAAGGTTGTGTGGATTCGAATCGCAGATATTGGAACTCAGATTGGGACTAGGCTATATGTAGTGTGCTCCGATGGTGAATGGTTGCAGATAAACTTTTGACAGCCTTGCGATAAGGTTTCGAGAAGATTAATTGGAAAAAAGGGTTTTAATTGCACTCAAGATAAATGCTCTCTCCCTGTTTTGTGATTGGGTGATTGGCCGTATGCCGTGAGTAATTAGTGATTTGCTAGAATACAAAAAAAAAGCAGCCAATATGTTGAATTTTGAAGACAAAATTATTTGTTGGATAAAATGTGTTGGTTTAAAATTAATAGATAAAGCTAGATTTACTGGAATATTTAGTTGGTCTTTCAGGTTCATATAGATTAAGGATTTATAGTTTAAAAAATATAGAAACATGTAATGAGACCTTAAAGTGGACGTTGATTGTTTATTTGTCTTATGTAAATTTAGATAGGCAACTTGAGATTAGATGTCTGGTTGCACTAAAATTAAACATGAATGCATTTAGAAAAATTGTAGAAAGGAGGAATTTCAGCAAGTTTGAAAAACAACTAGAAAAGGGGATACATACAAAGAGTAAGGTTTTTGAAGTAAATAGCAATAATTTTACCATGGCAATATGTATTCTTTTTATTCTGATTAAAAAATGAAGAATTAATGAGACGATAAACACGTGACTTAATATCTGAACTAAGCAATTTGAAAAACAGTTTGGGCCTGCCTCCTGATAAGATTTCCGCAATATTTTTAAAAAACTGTAGATCAAATTTAGTAAAACCATTGCTTAATATTTTCAATTTGTCTCTAAAAAAGGGTGGCTTTCTTGACTGTTGGAAGACCTCCTGCATTACCCTAATTTATAAGTCGGGTCCAAAGCAATTTGTTGAGAACTATATGCCAATCGCCAAATTACAATTGATTCCAAAAATTTTTGAATCACTTGTTAAAAAAAGAATGTGTGAAGTTGTAAAAAAGTATATATCACCTTTTCAACATGGCTTCGTCAGTGGTAAGTCAACTGCAACTAATCTCACCTTATTAACGAATTTCTGTGTCAATACTGTGGAAAAATGAAATCATTTTGATGATGATAGAGTGAACCATAAAATTCTGCTAAAAAACTGGAATCTTTAGGTTTTCATGGTCATTTATTGAGCTGGTTAAAGAGTTATCTAGCAAATCGTGTTCAGTATGTCAAAATTGGTTTAGAGAAATCGGAGAAAATATTGAATGATTAGGGTGTTCCCCAAGGCAGTCATCTTGGTCCACTTCTGTTCTTACTTTTTATTAATGACTTGCGTCTCTTTATTTCCTATTCCCCCTTTTTTTTATCTTTGCTGATGGTGCTAAGATATTCCGAACAATAAAATCTTTTGCTGATTGCATTCTGCTCCAAGAGCATTGAGATAACATTTTTGAATAGTGTAATTTGAATGACCTATCTCTAAATATCAAAAAATGTCGTATTTTTTCCTTTTCGAGATTGCCTTTTCCTAAAATTTATAGCTACCAAATTTCAAGTAATGAGCTACAGAGAGTTTGTAACCATAGAAGTCTAGGAGTATTATTATTTCACTCTAAATTAGACTTCAGGATGCATGTGGATTTTATAGTTTCTAAAGGCAACTCCATGCTTGGTTTCCTGATTTGGAATTCAAATGTCCTTTCACGCTGAAGTCTCTTTTTGTAAGTTTCGTACGTTTTAGAATATTACTTCGTTGTTTGGTCACCATTTTACAAAAACGCTTCGATTGGAATTCAAAAACGATTCACGAGATTTTCGCTTCAACATCTAAATTGGACTTTACCCTTGCCTACGTATAAAGCTAGATGCATTTTAATTGACTTAAAAAGTCTTGAGTCCAGAACAGTTTACTTTTCGATCTTTCTTGCGCGTGATGTTGTAACTGGTCATATCGATTGTCCTGAAATGCAATCGTTGCTTAAGCTTAACACTAGAGTTCGTATATTCGTCGTATATTCGTCGTTTACGACCACGGGTTAACCATTTCTTCTCTATCCCTCAGCATTCAACTAATTCCGATACTAATGAACCAGTAACAAAAGCTTGTCACTTTTTCAATAAATATGCCGATGTAATCGATCTTAAATTGCTTCAAAGATGTTTTCAAAAGTAAATTAATAAATTTGATTCAAATCGAATAATAATTGTTTATTTTTATTTTGTCTATTAATTTGTTTTTCTTTTTGCATTAAAGTTATATAATTTGTTCAAAAAAAATGTATTCATTAGTTGTTTAGATTTAAAGCAAACAAATTGTTAACGTCTCAGAAAGTTTTTTGTACTTATAGACAAATAAATAAATAAATAAATAAATAAATAATCAAAAAAAAATTCAGAAAACAAATTAGGACTAGCGTACTTATGGTACCTATTCGAAGAAAATAAACTTGAATATTGGAACTTGAATATTGAATAAAGAACTTTTTGAAGAGCTTATCTAAGCTTAAAGTTCTAGGATTATATATAGGCACTGGTTTTGATCAATAGAAAAAGCTATCCGAAAAAATAATTATTTTGCATTCGGTCCATTTTGTATTTAATTTAAATTTATATTTTAAATTTGATTCGAAATATTTACTAAATACATTTTTCTGTTTTTTTTTCAGGTAATTTTTACATTATTTTAACTTTGAAGATATGTTTATCCAGGTAAGGTTAAAAAATCTGTTATATTGTTCGAAAACAAAAATAATAGCATATATCAAAAAGGAATAAGTAAAGGGACATGTCTGATTTCTAAAATATTGAGTGGTGAGATATCCCATCATTTCAACGTGCGATATAAGAACATAGGGACTATACGGCAAGTGTTGAATTCGATCAGAAGAAATTTCGAGATTCTAATAAAACTAAACACTACGATGGTAGAAACGACGAAAGAAGTTGATCCCGAAATTCTGATGTAGTATAAGTCCTCATTCAGGTTTTTTCGCAGCATAAATCCAAACATTAGTATAAATCTAAAATTTAAAAACTTACAAAACCTTACTTTCTAAAAAAATTGTTTTTAGCTTTTTTTTCTTGCCTTGAAAATTGAACAAACTGCTATTTTAAAATAAAAACTTGTATGTAGACCTGGCAACATGTCAGCTAAACAAATAATAAAAAAAAATCATCCGATTTTCTTAATACTTCTTGTCAAAGTCCTGTCGAAACAAATAAAATAACCAAAACGGTTCAATTTCATGCTTGTGAAAATTATTTTATTTTCAAACTAATTTTGAACATTTAAAGACATCTGAATAGAAAGCAAACGAACATTTCCAATTATTAAAATATAAAAATTAAATTATAAATATAAATTATTATAATTTTCATTTTCTATTATTAATTTTCATTTTCTTGTTTTTCAATTGTCACCTTATATCAGATACAAACAAGCTGCGGAGAGAATCAAATTCAATTTTGACAATAGGCTCATTGTAAAAATGTCAAAATTGAGCGCATTCATTCAGAATCAAAAGAGCTTATGTATATACAAATATTTCACATGGAAAGGTGTTTTTTTTAAGGGGTGAAGGGAGGACCTTAAGGTATATCGAACAAAAAAATTAACCTTGTCACAACTGAGGCATATGACATATGTAACATAAAAATCAAATCAATGCGCACTCCGTGAAAAAAGTTATTACCATTTTTTGTAAGGATGACTATAATTTTTATATATATATATATTTTTTTATATATTTAGTATAAATGTTAAATATTACGGAATACCAAATGAAAATAATGGTAAATTGATGAAACTAGCAATCAAAGGTTTATTTGTCATAAAAGCATAGGGCTGGCCACTATACCAGAAAAGTCTCTGTATCTATTGGTATCGGTATCGGAAACCGAAACGATACCGAGACAATACCAAATGATACCATATTTCTTGAACCTAAATTTACCGATACTCTCGGTAGTATCGTTTTGTATCGGCAGAAAATATAGATTTTTGAACACTATTATCAATTTATTAGAAACAAACTATTTTTTTAATTGGTTTCTCAAAAAAGGCTTTGATGATCTAGATGACATTTTCAGAGCTTTTTTCTTAAGCAAGGAGAAGCTTTAGGCAATAATTTTAATTACCACTGCCCACTGCCATGCCCATTTGAATTATGCTGGCTTTCTCTGAAACCAACGATTTGGATGAAATTTTCAGACATGGTTCTCTTAAGTGAGAAAGTAACTTTAGTGAAATCCATATGACCCCGCGTCAACATTTTATGTCGAATTCTTTATCGGAACTTTATAAGCCCTTAAAAAATTGTTAAGTCTACAAAAAAAAACTTCATTTAAAAAATTGTCTTTTTTAATAATTTTTGTCTTGAATCTTAAAAATACCAAGCGATCAAGAACATGTAACCATTTTATTCTGGTTTACGACTCAGACCAGTCCGAAACCTGACGAGATCGATACCGATACCGAGACGAGACTAAACGAGTTAAACGATGGTCAGAAGAATCCATAAAAAACCTGTGGTGAACAGGTGTAGGCGAAGTGCTAAAATGTTTTTAAGCAATTCTACAAAATCTTATTTTTTTTTTTTTAATAGTTCCACAACTTTTTTTGAAAAAAACAAAATAAATCAATTTTTTTCAGTAAAGGCTACCTTTGTATGGGAAATCAATTTTTCAAAAATGTTTATTAATGCTGCCTGCCAAAATACTTTTATTTTTATCTTCAATTTTCTTCAAAACGTTAATTATTTCAGTTATTTTAATTTCAATAATTTTCTTGAACATAAGAGCAAGTACGTGCGAATAAGTCCTGCATTTTATTTTGTTAGTAAGTTTTAAATAAAAATAAATATTTTTTTTAAATTGTTCTAAAAAAATGTATAAAAACTGTTTAGTGTAAAGTTTCAAAAAAATCGACAGGGTCGTTTTCGAAGATTTGAGTCTCACAAAAAAATATTTAATTTTGAAATTTTACTTAAAAATACTTTTTTTTCGTAATTTTAGAGCCCAAAACTGTTAAAAAATTTCTGATTGCACAAATATACTCGTATGATTATGATATTCACACCATTTTCAAGAAGCCGTAAACCAAAAAAAAATTGTTCCTTGGAAGGTGTCATTAATTTTCTCCACGCAAGATAGCTTTCATTAAAAAAAACAATTTTTTTAAAGAAAAGTTATTGAATCATGTTTGAGAAAATAAGATTTGAAAAAACTGTTAAAAATAAAATGCACGACTGGGTTGCACGTACTTGGTTTTATATTCAAGACGCTGAAGGTTTAAGAACGTTTTATATAAAGACATGGAAATTGTGACCGAAAAATGTTTAAAAGCATGAAATACGATATTTAAATTAGAAAAAATAACTTATTTAAGAATTCTAAATGGAAAATACGAAAAAGGAAAGAAAGAATAATTGAATATGATTAGTTGGAAAAAAATATTTAAAATCATTAGAGCGGTTTTCTTGAAAAAATATTTTTTTATGCGTGCATCAATTTTTTAAAAATATTTTTAAGAAAAGTTTTATGTGTATGAAAAAGTATTTACTTATGTGCATACAAAAATTGAATTAAAAAAATAGCTGTCAACCCATTTTTAAATATCAAATTTTCAAAAAAAAAATTGAAACTATTTTTAAAAATTCTAATATTTTTTTTTGAAAATTTTGGTAGGTATGCACTGTTTTTAATTTTTATTTCACATTTGTATATAAGAAAATTTATTTAAATCTGTAAAGCCGGTTATGAGAAAATCCAAAATTAGAAAAACCCGTTCTATGAGGAGTACTGTTAATAGTAGTTGTTATTTGTATTTTTTTTTTTAATTTTTGGTAATTTATCACAGACATAAAAAGTTTTAAAAAATGGAAGGAGCCATTTTTAAGAAAAAAAAATATTTTCCTCAACGGTTTCTTAACATTTGTATGGAAAGTACCGTTATTTTTTCATAAGAGTAAATTTTGTTCTTAAAACACTTTACAGAGTGTAAAAAAACCCTTAAATACCGAGTTTATAAAAATAGACCATTAAGTTGTCATTTGATTTTCAAAAAAAAAAAATTGAAAATTTTTCAAAAATCCTAAAAATATTTTTTTGAAAATGTTAGTATTTGCATTGCTCAAAATAACTGTTTTGAATAAAATCAAAAGTAAAAAAATGGTTCTTTTTGATGTACTATAATAACCATTATTTGAAAAATGGTTTCCTATCCAAAGTTAGCTTGTACCAAAAGAATTTTTTGAGAAAAATAAGATTTTGTAAAATTGCTAATAAGAATTTTGCCACCCATCTTTTGTTTGTATTCTCTATCACCGTGAAGTCATATTAGTAAGTTATCTTGAATTTGTTTTGCACGAACATTAAACTTGTCTTCTACGTCACAGGTAAAAACCGTATGGCAGACAGTTACGGTTATTTTTGGTTCTAAATTTAAAATGCACGTACGGATCTCACGAAATTGCTCCTGTTCAAGTAGCTTGGAACTTAAGAACTTTTAAAAAAACAAGTAGCTAATTATAGAAATAAATATAAAAACATAAAAAGCATTTAAATCCATTTCTAATTATATAAACTAATTATGTATACAAACAAAACTAAGAAGCCATTTGATTACTTAAAAAAATATGAATATACTGCAAGAGACTTTGGTGACTCTTAGAAAAAAAATATGTTTATTTTGAGTTTTTATTTTTATAAGCCTAAGTTCAAAAAAACCTTTAACACGTTTTTGAAGTATTAAATTTTCATAAAAAAAATATTTAAAAAATCAAAATTTATTTTTTTTAAATTTCTATATCCAATATTATTGAAATTTTAAAGGGGGTTTTATGTTAAACTTTTTATGGAAATAGTTCAGCCGTTATTGAAAGAATCTAAAATAAAAAAATTTTGGTTGACAGGTGCCGTTACTAACAGTTTTTGGTAATTACCAAAAACTATGCACATTATACATACCTGCACTAATACACTAATGTGCCATGTCAATTTTTTTTGGAGTGATCTTACTGGGCTTAAAAGGTTAAATTACACCATCTCGGTGACCAGTTAATTCAGTCCCTGCGCATTGTATCCATAACAATGAATCGTTCGTGCAGAATGTCCAAGCAGTGGCACTGAGCACAGTTTTGTTGGAACTACATTACGTCAGTATCCATTTAAAGCCACAATATGTTGTTGACGGCTTTTTCAATGCCAGTCTTAACTTACGGACCAATAATTCTGCGAGACCAAAATCCGAACCAAATATTTACTTTTATCAGAATGCGTTCATGTATCTTCTGTCGGTATTAACCTCCCTAGAAAATTTTGCTTGTTCATTCAAAATTTGGACTATTCGCTAAAGATAATATTTGGTAAAGTACTCATTTTGCGTGTCACTGCCACCTTCATTGTATCTATAAAGGGGTTTTCGAAAAATTGCAGGCAATAGAATAGGTAAGTTTAGGTTTTATAAGAATAGGTAAGCTTAGGTAAAAATATAACCTTAATAAAAACATAAGAATTTTATAAACATGAAACATGAAAATTTTAAAATTCGATTTTTAAAAATTGGAAAGCTTGCTATCTTGAAACTAATTATTTTGCGTCTAAGCAATCTTTATATTAAAATACTATAGGCTTTCATGACTGTCGTAAACATTTTTATCTTCCTTCAATTAGGTACATATCAAAACATTGGAAAAGGTGTGTCAACTGGCATTAATTTTATTGCCAGACATACAAACGATCATTGAAATGTCTTTTCTAACATAATCCTTATAGAGGATTCCTTCCCGCTATGACATATAACTAACCATTACCCATAAAACTGATTACGCATGCCAATTTGACCATCATTAGTTGTTTTTATAGAACAAAAAAACTCTAGTCTCCCGCTTGAGCACATTTAAAAATTCGCACTCACTAGGTATACCTATTTACTAGATGGAAGTAATTCAAAGTCAGAAGAAGAAGACATCCGTCGCCGCCGTCACGTTGTGCGTCGTCGGTCACTTTGGTTGTGGCTGTGCTATGTTACGTTGTGTTGTCTTGCCTTTGACCAATAGAAATTGAAGCGGTTGGATGGATGCCAGGTAAAGAAAGAACCCCACTGGAATGCACTGCGAAAGCCTTAAATGGCCTCAGGAGCGCGACAGGTAAGGCGCCACTGTACTAAATTGTATATTTCTTGCTCCGAACCCCCGCTGCGTTCCATTGTAGCTGGTTACTCAGCACATAGATCTTTTTTTATTTTTTAATATATTTCATTTCCGCTGCTGGCGGTTCATATAGGCTTGACGTGATGAGGTAACTGGCCTACTGTTCGGTCAAATTTTGTTACCTACAACTGAAAATAAGGAAAATGAGTGTTGTCAAATGTTAAAGTACTATTTATCTCACTTTGGAGAATTTATCAAGACAAGTGAATAAATGCAAATTATTGATCCTCGTTGGAAAGCATCTTCAGGTTTTAAGCTTTGTTAAAAAGGAATCTTTAAAAATGTAAAAGCTTATGAATGCCAATGTGTATGAGTACCAATACCTTTCCAATATTTCTTTTCGAATCAAAACTTGTACCTGATGATATTTTTCCAACAATTAAAAATGAGCAAGAACTAAATGAAAAAAGTATTCTGCGTAATGAGGCCATTCATTCCTCAAAAGACGTGATAGAACCCTAGGTGGTCACATAATTTCAAGTTGTTTTCCAAAGGAAACATCATCTAACGATTCTTAACAAAACAAAAAATTGTCTTTTTTTTGTCGATTATGATACTACTTACTTAATAACAGAAAAACATTAGAAGACAAATTCTACCTCATGAAGCATGGACAATTGACTCGTGTGGTAAAGTGAGTGTATTTAACAATTTTCCTAAGGAATACCTGGTGAAAGAGATTCCAATATAATAACGATGATCATGAGTAACATATTATCAAGAAGCTCATCAAGGCGCTATCTTCGACAAAACCCGCAAACAAACAAACAAAAAAACCCTTCATTCACATTGTTCTTTTGATACATACGAGTAGGTACATAGAGAGGTGACATTACTTGCAAGTAGGATGGCTTGACTGTCAATGACAAAGATGGTCGTCTCTATTGATGATGTTTGGTTTGGAATCAACAACCTCTTTTTGCAGCTTCTTCATTTGGATCCTCTTTTGCTAGATAGGAAAATGCTATACTCGTATATCTATATAGGCTATATAGAAGCAATGCCATCATCTGAAGTGGAATGTGTCCTCCGTGTCTTGTCATCGTACATCGTTCAACGAAGACGTAACGTTGTCATTTCATTGAAGCTCCAATGTCACAACATTTTTATCTCTTAAACGGGAAAAACTTCATCTTTAATTACTGTCAAACCAGCAGTGCTAAGAAAAAAGAGAGATAGAGAGAGAGAGAGAGAGAGAAAGAGGGAAAGAAACAGATAAGAGACACCATCTTAATTTTATTTTGCTCTTCCTATAGATTTACAAAAGATATGGGTTTGGTTAGATACCTCAATCAACTATGTTGCAATTGCAATAGGTTTTATTCCTTGGTCTCTTTTGCTGAAAATTCATGGAATTGTGTGAAAATAATTACAACTGTTCTGTTTCGTTTTGCCATTCTTAATTGAAGCTTAAAAGAAAACTGTCTAAAAAACGTTAAATGACATCACGACATGCAATGCACCCCATGCCATGCCTGATTTATCCCGATTTGGGCACAATTGACTATTCTCTCTTTCTTTTTCTCCCTCCCTCTCCCTCTCTCTCTCTGTCATTACTCGAATCCCACTCAATTTGATTTAAGGAATTTTTTGTATTTTCTTGAACTTGGATTTACAGCGGGTGTTTACCTATATTGCAATTGCATTGCAAGCGTGAAGGTTTTAAACTTTAGAAGTCAATGTGCTTGTGTAATTTAATAAGAAAAGGGTGTTGGATGTCCAACAGTAGCTTAGGATATAAGTGGAGTTAGTTGGTCATTGTAGCTAGTATCTTAGTCTAACACTAATGCATACAAACACATGTTCCTAGGTTCATATCTGTTTTGAGATTTTGGAGACTTTTGTCCGTCAGGCAGAATATTAGTTCAAGAGCCGACAGCAAATTTTTGGAGTGGATGTATTAAGGTATCCAAATCTGAGTATGAGGGTTTTAGGTAGGTGTTTTTTTGTAATATTAAAAACCAGAGTCTGGCTCTTGTGAGGGGTGGGGGTGCTCATAGTAAAGGGTTTTTCAACAGGGACGCTACAAAAGTAGAGCGACAGGGACAGCAAACGACGCCATATTTCTTGCCGCTCTTTTGACATTTCTCTTCAGTTAGGTTTGTCATTTCATGATGGAAAAATATACGAGCCAACAACGAGTCAAAATTATTAAAATTTATTACCGAAATTCGGAGTCAGTGGCCTCAACGTTAAGAGCGCTACGTCCAATTTAGGGTCGTCATAATCGTCTTAGCAGATCAAAAATTGAGAGTCTAGTGGAAAAATTTGAATCCATAGGCACAGTACAAAATGTTCCCGTGCCAGTGAGACAAAGAAGTGGCCGTAGTGTCGAGAATATTGCTGCCGCTGAGGCTTCAGTTGCATAAAGCCCAAATGTTTCTCTCAGACGTCGTTCTCAAGCGTTGGGCATCTCTGTGACGTCGTTGTGGCGAATTTTGTGAAAAGATCTTGGCCTACATTCTTACAAGATTAAATGAACGCAAGAACTGAAGCCGCTTGACCACCAGAAGCGCCGTATGTTCGTGAATTGGCCTGAGCAACAACTTGAAAATGATTCGGATTTTGATCGAAAAATCATCTTCAGCGATGAGGCTCATTTCTGGCTGAATGGCTTCGTCAATAAACAAAATATGCGGTATTGGTCAGGCAGCAATCCACACGTACTCAATGAGTCATCTTTGCATCCCGAAAAAGTTACGGTTTGGTGTGGTTTATGGGCCGGCGGCGTCATTGGGCCGTACTTCTTCCGTGATGATCAAAACCGGCACGTTACAGTGAATGGGGATCGCTTCCGTTCAATGATAACCGAATATTTTTGGCCCCAATTGGATGATATGAACTTGGAGGACATGTGGTTCCAACAGGACGGCGCCACTAGCCACACCGTGAATTTCACAATCAATTTATTGGAAACCAAGTTTGGAGAACGTGTTATCTCACGAAATGGTCCAGTCGCTTGGCCGCCTCGGTCGTGCGATTTGACGCCGTTAGACTATTTCCTGTGGGGCTACGTCAAGTCTATGGTCTATGCCAACAAGCCAGCGACGATTGATGAACTTCGTACGAATATTGAACTTGAAATTGCAGCAGTATCGGCCGATTTATGCTTGAAAACCGTCGAAAATTTGGTTCAGCGTCTGGACTTCTGCAAGCGTGCCCATGGTGGCCATACAAAAGAAATCAAGTTCCATACATAAAGGCATCGAACGTACTTTCACACGGATAAGGAATTTCATTGATATCCAAAACCGTTTTTGTTTTATTTAAAAAAAACTTTTGTAGCGCTCTTATTGAAAAACCCGATAATTGTTTTCAAAACCCTCCATATCCACAGTGCGATTTGCATCAGAAACTTCCATATCCATTGTTTGTGGAAGGTTTGCTTTCAAAACTTTTCTTATACATCATTGGTTATCGATTATGCCATAAAAGAAGTAACTAAAACGTTCATAACTTTTTATTGTTAAAATCTTTTTGAGGGTAATTAAAGATGGGAAAGTAGTGTAGAGCTTTTATATTAGAGGGTGCAGTTGAGAGAGGGGGGGTGGTGTTGAAACTGACCATATACAATCATTTGTAGCAAAACTCTTCATATCCAAATTTAATTGTTAAATTTATTTTAAACAGGACTTTCAATATATTTTTGCTCCTAATCATAACATATAAATTTAAAAATCTTTTATTATACAAAATAAAATCTTTTCTAGGAACTATCATTTAGCTTTATTTAGTTTTTTTTTATTTGCACAAAATGAAAATTTTGAATGTAACGAGTTTTGGTTCTCATCTACTCAAGTTATGACCAAGTGCTGACCAATTTCTAGGACTAGTTAACCTTTTCTTACCAATTACTGACCAATTAGATGGCGTTCTCAAATATCAAATTTCCCATATATGAGGTGCCAAAGGTCCAGAGCCGTTGCTGTCATCTTTAATTTAGAAGTGAACTCGTTTTTCACAAATAAAATCCGTATATTTATTTTATCGACAAAAATACTTTAGAGAGTATATTTTAGAGAGTACTAAAAATTCTTAAGTGGTATCGAGTTTCAGAAAAATCAATCATATTGTTTTCGAAATATTTGATTTTCAAAATAAAATTTTAAAACATTTTTAAAAATTCATTTTTTTTTTTAAATTTATGCAAACAAAAATATTTATCATTTTTGGAAGCTTTTTTGAAATTAGTCATACCGTTTTGAAGAAAATCTAAAATTAAGAAAATAGCTCTATGGCAGGAACCATTAAAAAACATTTTTTGAAAAATAGTTTTCTATCCAAAGAAAGCCTTAACTGAAAGTAATTTATTGAATTTTTTTAATGAAAAGTTATCGAACCCTGTACGATCAAAGAATCTATGACCTTCAACCTGGAGACTTCTTTTAATTACTTTATCAAAAGGATAAGTAGATGCAAATTAAAGCGTTGATCGATTATCAAGGGTGACGTAAAAGCAAAGAGACAGTTGGTCAAGAGACAGTTGTTCTCATTTTTGAGAGTCGAAAAAGAGTTTTGTGTGGTTTGCAGTGTTGCCCCCTTTAGTGATCAAAAATGTAGTGTTTTGGATTCAAAATATATTTTAATGCAGTGGTATTTAAAAAAATATAATATTAGGTGTGTTTTATTGGGAAATCCATAGCTAGCGCAGTAAAATTTTTAGGTAGGTATCGGGTTTTTCAATAAGAGCGCTACAAAAGTTTTTTTAAATAAAACAAAAACGGTTTTGGTTATCAATGAAATTCTTTATTTCTGTGAAAGTACGTTTGATGCCATTATGTATGGATCTCGATTTCTTTTGAATGGCCACCACGGGCACGCTTGCAGAAGTCCAGATGCTGAACCCAATTTTCGACGGTTCTCAAGCATTCCCTTCACAGTAACGTGCCGGTCTTGATCATCACGGAAGAAGTACGGCCCAATGACGCCGCCGGCCCATAAACCACACCAAACCGTTATTTTTTCGGGATGCAATGATGACTCATGGAGTACGTGTGGATTGCTGCCTGACTTACACCGCATATTTTGTTTATTGACGAAGCCATTCAGCCAGAAATGAGCCTCATCGCTGAAGATGATTTTTCGATGAAAATCCGAATCATTTTTAAGTTGTTAGCCCAATTCACGAA